>JAQGAF010001778.1:0-27690 GCA_034687865.1 Kryphioiulus occultus
TGATATTACTATGCGTAGTAAGTGATACTACTATCCGTAGTAATAGTGATATTACTAACCATAGTAATATCATCATCATAGTGATGTCAGTATCCATACTGAATTATACATGTATCTATACTATCATCACTAGTCCAAAAAACCACTATTCATCACTATTGAGTAGTGACATCAATAGTGATCATATACTAATCTTTATACCAGGATACTTGGCGAAAATCCATCAAGTATTTGTAACTTGGTACTGTGCAGGGTGAGGCGAAAATAATCGAACACTTTCATGCGGGGTTTTCTAAAGTTATTTTGAGGTCAAGTTTAGGCAATTGAATTTCGTGGCTTTTAATGTGTCTGGGCACTTTTGCGGTGTCTAAGGCACTTATTCTTCGTGCCTCAAGGACCCGAACTGAACCCCAACATTCAAAGAACAATTGGGCGAACCAGCAACGTTTTTGACACGATGCTATTCGTGACGAAGCCAGGCATTCGTCACACGGTCACCGCTGTCGATACGCGTTCTCCCCCAAAGTAATTCGGTCACACTGCTCACTCGACGCGATACAGGTTGTAGTTTGATCCGGAAAAGCGGCGTTGTTGTGGGCGGGCGTTTTTTTTCTCCCTTTCAAATTGCTCCTCGTCGCCTTTCATTGTTTTTTAATGGGACGTGGAAAGAAGACAGGTAGTTGTCTTTAGGGGGAGCATTTGTTGAATGCCTCCGTGGCGTTTTACGAGGAGACGAATTTGCTCAGTCACTACACGGACCACCAGACTTGTCTCAATTTTATTCGGTTTTATTCAGCGTCAGCGCCCCCACCCCTTCACCCCCTCGCCCCACCATGATGCTGCAGGATAACCTATTATGGGTTTTATTAAAAGATGGATGAATCCCAGCACCTCCCCTGCAGCGGTCTCAATTGAAGTGTTAACTACGCGTTTAATAGAGCAAATATGGTCAACATTAAATAAAAAAAATGTTTTCCAAAAAAATCGCTCCGAGGCTGCTGGGAGCATGGGAGGGATGTATACAGGTTTTCGTTGGAAATGATATGATTTTGCCATTAAAAATGGAGTCGTTATGGCGGAGGGGAAGAGATGAGTCGAGTGATCCGAGTGTAATCCGGAATGGGGGTGGGGTGGTACCCTGGTGGGGGAACAATGACTCCAAAGTGAATGCAGCTTCGTCCTATTACCAGCCATTTTATCCTCCCTCCTCTTCGCTTTTCTCTCTTTCTCAAATCTTAACTCGAAACACTTCATCTCTTTGACAGAAGTAACCCATTTTGGATCATAAAAATGAATTTTTAACCAGCTGCAAAGCTTTTATAGAGACCGAACCGTGTTAGTTTGAAAGCTGCGATATTAAACAGTCGCCCATTTTTTCGAAGGGACCCCCTCCCCCTGGCGGGGGAACCGGGGAAGAAGGACTGGAACGCGGTAAACCCGACCCAATCACTCGCGCTATTTACTTGACTGTAATAATGGAATGAACATTTATTTCGTAATGTTATATGCGAGGGAAGGGGACCGTTTTTGAGAGGAACCCCCTTATTTTGGGCGCCTCATGACGCCAGCTTTAATCTGGAGACCCGTGATTGAAATGCATCGATGGACCATTTGGAATTGGGCGATGATCGTCATCGACGTTTAACTCTGAACACACGTACTGTGCATTTTTTGCGGAAGAACGATACCCTACCCTAGGAGTATACCCTGTACTTTGCTCCCCTCGTTTAATGGTACTATTTTTTTTTCAATTTCAACCTTTACGATTGAAAGCAGTCAACGTTTTAAAGGTTGGAAAATGCTACCTAAATGTTTTATTTGTATCGTTTGAAAACGCCAGCCCTCCTTCCCCCAGAAAAAACGTAATAAAATAAGCTCAAAAATGAAAATTTGATCAATGAAGTCAATGAAGACTCGACTTGTGGTCGAGTTGCATAGCCGTGCTTGTCATCGTCACTTGTAATTTTCTGTACTGCGTGTGTAACAGGGTGGCAAACGAGTCCTAAATATTCAAAAAAAATGTCCTAAAACGCCCTTTACATTGTGTAGTCAGACTGCCTGATAACCTTTAGCTTGGTAAGGTGCAATTTGACAACAAATACTTCCTTTTCCTTGGTATATATGCAGATTGACAACCGATTTCCAGATTGTTCTTTAAATATCGTATTATAACATGAAGATGAATAAAGGTTGAATTATTCTAAAATACTCACTAAATTTTCTCCAAAAAGTCCCAAATTTTAAAACTAGGAATTAGTTTGCCACCCTGGGGCCAAATTTTGGACTTTCACAACGTTGCGGTTTTTTTACATGTTGTGTTTATTAATTGGCTAGACACGCCCACCTGAGAAAACACAGCGTTGTGATAGTCCAAAATGTGGCCCCTGGTATATAGTGACGGTGGGTGGGAGAAGTCTTCGGAATGTGCCCTGCTACTGCGCTGCCCCAACATACACTAGAAAGTGGGCTTCTCCTAACGGCTAGTGAGCAGGCAGTGATTGCCTGCGGTTGGGGCAGCTAGGGCAGATGTCATTCGTGATTTCAGACAAGTAGGGTTGAAGTATACATTTTTGTGTACATTATGAGCAGGTCATAGTGACATTCGTGAGTTTTGAAATAAACAGTCATGTTAAACAAAGTCGCCTTCCTACATTCCCGTTCATGTTGGCCACTTCATGCACTTTAACGGCGCGACGCACGTCTCAATATTGACCGATTATTGAAGATCGGATCAGCACTAGCGTTAATTATTTTAATTGCCTCGATCAAGCGAGCTTGATGCGAACATTTTGAACATCCACATCGTGCACTTCCGCCGGACGGCGCATGCGCGGGGTGGGCGTCTTTTAAAAAAGTGCGATAATTTGTTCGTATCATATTTCTCTTTGGAAATGCAGCGGTGAAAGGTTGCAGTTGGCGGCACAAATCACGGTCTCTGGCTTCTGTTCTCCGCATATGTTTCTCCTTGCCATTAATTGTTCAACGAGCGAGAGTCAGACTCGACTCACAAATCGCCAACCGAGGTGACTCCTAATGTATACAAGTTGCTGGCTGCTTAAAATTACTCTTTCCTCGGACGTTTTCCGAGCTGTTTTCTTTGCCGTTAAACGCAAAAGCTGTCGTCCCCTTTGAAATTGAGGCGAAATCCAGCCTAACAAATTACCGCTTGATTCCATCCAGAGCATCCCAGCTACAGCGTATGATGTTTTTCTGCCAATGTTTTACGCCTCGAGTCGTGTTTGTTTTTCGAGTACGTGTACTTACCGGTAGGCATGCACGAGACCCACACCTTGACGACGTGAGGTGGAAGAGCACCTGACTGTGCCTCCAATATGGTCGGAAGTGAACGCTGGACCTCTGACGTGATTTCCGGTCTTGAGCATCCTAATTCCTGTCATTGCAAGTACGCACATCGAGCAGGGCATCGCTACATGGTTTCTTAAAAGAAAATACAATTCGAACTCTTCGTTTTTTTGAACTGCCAATGCACTAAATACCTGCGCTAAGGGATGTTTAACATGAGATACAACTGTAAAGTTGGCGAGTGATTGGCATTTTACGCCATTTTGAAAAAAGGATCGAGTTTTCTTTTGTAATAACGGCCTTTTTGATTTATGGCAATGTTTTGTTTCCAGGCAAAAATATTCGCTATAACGGGGATACCTGACGTCACATTTGTGCTAATCGAGTAGCTTGAAAGCTAAGGCGAGCGATGCAAACAATGAGGCAATGGAAACAATATATATGTATAACACATTTGTCTGAGTCTCATCTTATGTATGTCATCATCACACTGTAGTTGAGGATGGCCGTGTTTTAAAACATTGGTCCAATTTTGTTTTGGTTATTTTCTAACTCAATTAACCTAATACTGTGTTCTTCATGTTGATCCTGATGAAGAACGCAGTGTTAAAATGTTACGAAGAACTTCAAAAGTAAGCAGAATCATGACAAAACAACAGAATTTTGATCCATTTTTTAAACCAGGACGATCCAAAACTGCGGATACAGTAGTTGTGCGTACATGTACTGGGTATTAACCCGGTATGTATCCACCTTGACTAATTCTTTGTTTAAACAGTTTATACACTGAAACATTTATTTCTATATTACATTGTGTGCATACTTGTTTTTTTAAGTATGTAATGGAAATAGTGTTTCAATTGTATTTATTTAATTTGCATGATAAGGAGCATGTGTATGATGAGCAGCAAATTCAAATTCTGGAAAAAATTCGGACAAACGCAGTCACGGCTAATATATTTTAGAAATGATGATGGCTTGACATGGGACGTCAAGCGAGTGAGTTGAGTTTCCGAACGCTATTGAAGATCGCCATCTTTGGGCATAAGCGTTAACTGTCTCTGCGTGTAGTTGACGTTGAACGGTGGAGCCACGTGTCTTACGCAACGCAACCTGTATTCTGAATAAAACGTGGTATGTGAGTAATTAACACGCACTTTACAAGGGCCTTCCAATTGCCGCGAGCCGTGTTTGTATGTTTATTCTGAAATTCTGGCGATTTATTGGGTAAACACATTGAATCAAAATTGAAGGTTCTCAAAATGGAGGCTGGATTGCGCTCGCTCGCCAAAGGTATGTACGCACTATGCATCATCATCCACTTTCTCCTTATTCCTTTCACAGATTCTTCTTCAAAATGTGTATATATTTAATTCCGGCTGCTTCTGTTTTCTTTCAACTTTGGTCATTTACGACTTTGGGTCCCTTCCTTATTTGGATTCAGTTTGAGGAAAGCCATATCGCGATGCCAGATGGTATTTCAGCAGCCACTAAATGTCATGGCATGCAAAATATTTCATTTCATATAGAAATGAATGACACGGGTGCTGAAGTGTGAGGCATTTTGAAACAACCGGAAAAAGAGGAAAAGTAATAAACAAACGGAGATAAAAGGGGACATCAAACCGATAAAAGAAATTGCGGACATCTCTGGTCATCCATCCATCACACTCCATGCGCTCGATGCATTCATACCAGTTGGAACTAGCAGGGCAGAGATGTATTGGGGATAATCAGGGAAAGTACCATTTCATTCAATTCGGTATGTACACGACAATGTACATGTATGCAAGAGTGGATAACGCTCGCACTTCGGCCTCCTTACAATTATTATACGAATACACTCTCGGATCATTATTGAGCATAATACCGAGGCGAGTTGTCTTTGTAATGGCTAGATGGCGCTGTCGCAGTGATGCTTAGCTCTAAAACCAGCGGCCAAGAAGACTGCAATTCTCCAGCAAATATTAACGACCGTCTTAATTAAGTGCTAAAGGATCATTATGAGCCAAAAGCAATCGTTGGGTATATTTAAGCATCCCATCGAAGCAAAACTGGGATTTTGCATATGTATTTGAGGAAGCAGGGCAAAACTCATCACAAACATGAATAAGATTTGCAAAAATATTGCGAATATTGGCTCTTAAAAATAAGGTTTTGCGTGCTAGGACCATGGAATTTACAATACGTCGAACCAACCAGACGTCTCTCCAGACTAGCCCATCTAACCCGGTTGTTTCCTGCATAGCGAACATGCTAAGAAATATGCTGAAATTCTCGGAGACAACTCTTGAATTTCAACGAGTGGTTTGGCAGCGTTTTTCGTGGATGGCCTGGAGAATATGCGGGTCGCGTGGACCCCACCGTCTTTCCGGTGCCTGGAATTAATTCGCCATCTTTAAGTACGAGTCAAGTCCATGGCAGAATAATGAAGGAAACGAGTAAAACTACATGCGACGTTGACGGCGCTCTTAACTTTGTCACCCACTTGTCTCGTATTCCTGTCTTGCCATTCCATTTCAATTTGGCCCTCCGCGTCTCTACGCTAGACAGTTGCTCCACATATTGCAGTCAACTTTCTTCATAAATCTGACAGGCGATGGACTTTTGACTTTGCCATTTGCACCTCTGGAGACCAGGTGACATTTCCGTCACTCAACCACCCTAGCTCCACTCCCATGGTGGCTTGGCCCTCTCGCGCACATGAGCAGTTGCTACTGCCGCGTTGGACCCCCAACCCCACCCGTATCTTTTACCCCTACCCCGCGTTTCATTTTGCCAGCTACTCGCCGTCACTTGCATTAAATACTTTGTCAACAACAACAGAAATGACAGCTTTCTCCTCTTTCTTCTTGCCTTTTTTTTGCTCGCTCGCGAAACGAGGTTTATCAATTGAAATGGCGCGTTGAGGACGCTGTCGATTCGCAGCGTGCAGTCGCCACCGTTTATTGCGATATCGTCATTAAAAATTGAACCGGAATTGCATTGGTTTCGGTCACCTAACTGATGCAATTTCGTCATTAGAAACAAAGGAATTTAAGGGCTTCTTAAGCCTTGTCCACATCTAGAAGACGTTTCCTGGAATTTAGAAACATGGTTTCTGGACACAGATTTCTCGAAAATGTTTCCACATTTATACCAAGAAAACATGTTTGAGGAAACATTTCAGGAATTTTACTCCAATGTTTCTGGAAACGTGTGTCCTTACTTGAAATGTGGAAACATTTTTGAGGAAATCTCTTTCCAGAAACCATGTTTCTAGGAAACGTTTCCTACAGGTGTGGACAAGACTTTAGTACTAAGAACACGAGTCTTTTCGACAACCTCCACTAACGTTGCCAACTTAATTTAACTTGTCTGTCGACTTCTCGCGTTCCGAACAGTGGTACAGTGGACTCCGTTTAATGTGATCACATTGGGCCAGGCTATTTTGAGAACAATAGCCGAATTACAAGAAAAATCCGATCGTTATTTCATTTAACTTCCTTACAGCTAAAAAAAATCACATATTGGCTTGCTTACAACTCTTCTGTACAAGTTCGTTAATGAAATTCAAAGTTGTGAAATTCTCATATTCATGCGTTTGAATGTCCAATGAATTATGCTGCACACCTGGTTAAACTTATTAGTGTTTCTGTTATCTCAGCACTTTTTGGTGGTTTCTCAACTAAGATGCACGGTTCATATTCGTCAACATCAAAATCAGTTTCATCAGACAGCTTTGTTTGACTCACAGATAGTTTAGCAAGTGCCGGATTTAGTCATTGGGGTTGCTATATGAATATCTTCGTTAATGAATATGGAAAATTTGGAGGAATATTCCTCGAAATTTTCGCTATTCATATCGATGGGACATCATTTTAGACACTTTCTTCCGACACTCCTCATTCCCCGTGTTTTACGAATCCTCCATGAGGGAAAATGAAAACAAAGTTGATAACAATATATTGTTGATTACAATATCCCATAATTTTACTGTGTATTTGTATACGAGCGTTCGGGACTTGTAAATTTCGATAACAATAAAAGAATGATTACATAATCCGCGATCACATTAACCGGAGTCCACTGTACAATCGTGTAAACTGACTGTAATCAGTGATCACCATCTGAAAAAAACGTCAAGTTTACAAATTTTTCTTGAACATGAATTTATCAGTCTTTTCATCGATGCAGAAAAATATTGAAAAATCGAATCAATTTGTTTCTCAACTAAGATGCATGGTTCATATTCGTCAACATCAAAATCAGTTTCATCAGTTTTTTCAGAGCGCAGTTTCAGTTCATGAATCGTGCTGCTCTGCATGCAAATCATCTGTTGAAAATACAATGTAGTGTCTCAACTAGACGTACATGTATTTAATGCTCGTTACACAGTCTCGAATTTGAGGGGAGGACATGTACCTGCACGTTCGTGTCCTCCAATGTGCAGGATGAACACGCAGAAAATTCGTTTTCAATTTGTCTGGGGGTGAGGGGTGCGGGATATTAAAAACTGCCCTCGGAATTGGCAACACCAGTGCAAAGTCGAACATTGGACAACAACAATTTTGTCTCCACAGCCATTTATCTCCATCCATCCATCTATCCATGTGCTACCTATATATTTCCTTCTGACTTGTCAAATCTTCTGTTTGGCCCCCCTCCCGCCACATTCCTCCTCCTATTTTTTCATCCCCCCTCCATCATCGTAGTCATCCACCTCATCCAATTCTTTCCTATATATATGTGTGATCCCATCCCCTCCACGTATAGCGTAATTAGTTCAGTAAATCTTCCAAAACAAAACATCTTTTATGGGAGCTCATATGGTCTGCGGATTCTTCTAATGAAGATTGCTCGGCGAAGGAAACCTGCTGATATCGAAATCACCCCAGGGGGGTGAGGGGCAGGGCTGCCGTGGGAGACCGATTGGGGGAAATGTGGGAAACGAAATTTAGCAGCTCTGCGTTGAGTGCACCTCACTCACGATGATCACCATCATCATCACGTGGCTGGGATGCTGCTTGCAAGTCACCTTAGCCCCTGCCAAGATGCTTATGCAGGGGGCATTGTCTCTTTGATGGATTAGTGCTTGCGTGCCGATTCGACGCCATCTTGAATTGGGATTGGTCGGTGGTCACAGGTCACTAGTGGAATTACTTCACGGATGTTGGAAATTGAGTTGTACTGATTTGAACAGGGGGCTGGCTAATAGTTCGGTTTATTTTTTTAAAATTCAATAAGCGACAATGTGGGGACATGTTAAAAGTTGGAATAGTAGTTGAGATATTGATTGCATGCTGGCGGGATAAAACGGTTTCATGCATGTTAACGCGCTCATCGCGCATCGAGTTTTTTTCCCCCCTATTATGCGGTTCTATCTCAATTAGTTTAAGAATTACTTTACGAGCGTATATTAGCAGGAACAACAAAAACTGGTGGTTTCGCTTGACTCCTGACAGGAGCTTTGATTTTCGCTGCATGATGGCCGAAAGCACCTGCTTCGAATCTCAAGTCTGAAGAAACACGTTTGGGTGCCATTGAGATGGGAAGTATTTTCCAGTTAATTCCAGTTATTTCGAATTTCTACTTTATTCAGTTTTATCCTACGCTGTGCTTGTTCGGTACGTTTTATTGTGAGTAACTATTAACTGCTTTAAGTTATAAATCCACCATTATTTTAAAAACTTACCTAGAAAATGACACGTACATGTATAACGGTTGCTATGAAATACACAAATTTAGGCACAAAATTCGAAATCGCACGTGCAAGAATTTCGATTTGGGCACGTGCTAGCCTTGCTGCACAAATACGCGTATTAATACATTCCTATATCAAACAGGTAAGGGTTCATGTGCATAAACGCCCACTAGAGGGCAGAGTGAAATTTGGCACTCTTACTTAGCCTGATACATACTGTAGTATAGTTTTGTTTCGAATCAATTTGTTACCAAATTTTTCTCGTGCTTGTCGTCTGGTTGTGATTTTGCAATAATTCAATGATGTAGCGATGGCGTTTACCGCTTTCTGCACTATGTGTGTTGCCAAATTGATACAGCAGCTATTTGCAACAATCGATCTGCTATTTTACTTAACCTTCTGTAAGAACGGCTTATTGATTCCTGTTCAACGTAATCATTTCGTTTTAGAAGATTTGTTTATCCCTGATTTCCCCTCTTGTTTTTATTGCATCTTACCAATATTTGACGTGGGGTAGGAAATGATTGGGAGGCAGGCGGATGAACTTAGAGAAATGCATTTTTCGCGATATGTTGAAGATTTTTTTTTCAAATATGCAGAGATTGAAGCGTGGCGGATGATTTTCTTGCATCATTTGGTTACTTCATCCCATCCTCAAATCAAATAGTGGATGCATTATAAACTACTTGAGACAGTGCAACTAGGCTCCTCTATTTTAATCTTTGTGGAAAAAAAAAAAACAAAAGTTGATAGCTACGTGAAAGACAAAACGTCTGCAAATAAACGTTCAGATTAAGATATTTCTTAGTTCTCCAAAAAAATCATCGCTTTTCAAGTTTTCTCAGAATGGTTTCATTTTAAGAAAGACTGCGCTAAATTTCTTTTTAAAGTCTCTGAATTACGCTTTATCGCCTAACAAGCAACACCGTACGCAAAATAAGGTTTTTAAAACTGTTTAAACTGTGATACAGAATTCATTCTTAATTTCTATAGATTCAAATATCGTTATAATCACTTTCGCTTATTTTTGATAATTTTCTTATTATTGATTGGCGTAGTATTTCCTTGTTGCCAGTTTTTACCAAACATGAGTTATACCCACATTTGACTGGCCCCAAGCATATACTTTTTCGGATAATTGAACGTCTAATTCCTTATTCGACTTATGACAATTTTGGCAACTGTTTTCTGAGCGAGAAAGTTTCGTTAGGCTCACTTCAAGACGCTGGCTAATGCGAATACTCAATTTGGAAATAACAATATAAATCAGATTACTGATAAGCAGAGATCTCGAATTCCGCTAACGTCGAGGATGCGTTGCCATTTTTTGCCACTTGGGGGCTTCCTGAGACGCAGCGAAATGATTTCAAACAGCAGCTTCAAATTCATAAATCTCAATTTTAACCAAAATTGTTTACTACACTCAAGGTCGTCCATCCTGCTTTGTAATACTGCTTCTTCAGCAATGTTAGCCTATACAGCAGTAAATTAAATCGGGCAATACAAACCGGATGGAGCGCCTAAAGGATCCTTCTTAGCACAAAATTAAGCGAGCAATTTAGGTAAGGCTATTAATTGTCATCGTTGAAATCAACAATTTTGATACAGTGGACTTCACTTAATGTGATCAATTTGGCCCAGGCTATGTTGATAACAATAGCCGAATGATTGCAATATCCGAATGACAAGAAAAGGTTAATTAATTTGAATTCTTATGCACATATATACATCACGCAAGTTAACTTTACAAAGCTATTTTCAGCCAAAAAAAATCACTAGATTTGCTTTCCTTACATTTTTTTGTGCAAGTTCGGTAATGAAATTCTCATATTCATACATGTATTGTATTTGAAAATCAATTGATTTATGCTGCACTTCTAGTCAAACGTATTATTGCTTCTCTTATACACGTATATCTCAGCACTGTTTGGTGGTTTCTAAACTAAGATGCACGTTTCATATTCTTCAACATCAAAATCATTTTCATTAGTCAGATCAGTTTGGCTCACAGACAGCCTGGTAAGTGTCATATTTAGTCGCTGGGGCTGTTATTGGAATATTTTCGTCAATGAATATCGAAAATTTGGAAGAATATTCCTCGAAACTTTCGATATGCATGGCAGATGTGACATCATTTAGGCATTTTCTTCCAAAACTCCTTGCCTCGTATTTCACGAATCCCCCAAGAGGGAAAATGATAACAATAAGCGAATTGTTGATTACAAAACCAATGATTTTACTGTGTTTTTGTCCGCGATCCACTTTATTTGGGAACGTAATATGGGCTTCCTTAGCGACAAAACAGTAAGCCTCGGTTTTTTTAATTTTGTAAAGCCATTTGTTCACTGATTCATTTGGAGTCGCACCCAATTTCGCCTCATTTGGCTGGAGCCCGTTTTTCAGCGCTGAAACCTGCAACCGAATCGATTAATAATTATTTTCAAGCCACTCCATCAGAGGTATCAATCCTCGTCCATCCAGGGCTGACTCGCTTCACGCCTTTTCCGTCCATGAACTCTGCTCTCTCGATTCCCGTTCTTCCCCACGAGGTTCTCCCACTGCAGCCATCAGTTGTCATGCCAACCTTGACGGATGGCTGTCAAGCCTTCGCCAAATGTCAGCAATTATTCACTGCATCGCATCTCACACACAGCCATTGCCATTACTATTGCTGATGCCTTCCTTCCATTGCAGGGCTGTTACATACCCCCACCCCTTACAAAATGCGCCTGGCGTGTCCCTTACTTTTGCCTGTTTCTTTATGTTTCTCTTTGCCAACCTTTATTCTAAGCCAGCCCCCTATCCCCCTCACGAAATCCCATTTTGAGCATGCGGATTGCCCCCACCCCAGCGTGCTGTTTAGAACCAGAGGGCGCCAAAAACGAATCTGCTGAAAGTCGATGTTTTCCTGGATTAAGACGAAGATCGTTGCACCGAGCCCTGATAGAGGAGGGGTTAAAGGTCAACTCTAGGTCGCTAATTTGGTGCCTTACAGATGCGATAAAGCTGACCTTTAACCTGTCTGCCATAAGCACTAAAGTGCAGTGTGGGTGCGAAAATAATGACAATTGGATTTTTGAACAAGCATTCGATGCAAAAACTTATAAATGCAAAAACAAAATTCGATACGACTAGTTTTTAAGCAATTCTATCCCTCTTGACTTTCAAAATTGACGTAATGTAATTTTCTTTGGGAATCCTTGAATTTTGCAATTTTAACAACTGCAAAAAGTGGATGCCATATCGCGATAACAATGATTTACTCGAAGGTATAAATGCTTCTGTAAAATTTACTTAAAAAAACTTCGATTGGGTTTTTTCAAGATGACGGAAAATGCCAATCACTCGCCAACTTTAAAGTTGCATCTCAAGTAAGACGTCCATTAGCAGATACTTGTAGTTGCTCGTAAAAATCTGTATTTTTGACGTTTTTAAAATACAATTGAGCGATGACCAGATAGATACATGTACATGTAGATTAACCTAGTTGAGTTTATTTGGGTGCGTGATATGATAGTTCAATTAGCGGTTTGTTAATTAAGTTATGCCTCAAAGTGGCCAATGCCAGCATTCGCCTGTCATTCAGGATTTGCTTTCTTTTCACTTAAGGTTTTTTGACGTTACGTTCTTAACGAAATATTTGTAATTGCATTGGACAAATCCGTCCATTGCATGCCTGTCGACAACAATTAATTTTAATTAATTTATCAAATTCGTCAAAGTGACTACATTAAACTCTGGTCTCATTCCTGACAGATGAGGCAAAGTTTGTTTCTGTCCCAATGTGGAATTCGATATTACTGTAAGCACAATGATTGAATGATACGGCATCGTGTATATACAGTATGTACATATGAGCAATGATGGTAACGAAATGGTTGCAGTTGCAACTCGAAATTTGCCAGCAACAAATGTTTCTAACATAAAATTGTAGAGTATCTCTGAAAGCCTAAACTCGTTTCTTTCTGAGTTGCAACGGTGAAATGGTGCAATGTTTTCTTAACTTAAGTAGCTTCATAACTCCGATTTCACATGCACACCCCTATTATTCATCGTTCCCCCAGACCTGGAAAAGTCAGGGAAATTGAAAAAGGTAGGCAAGGCAGGGAAATTTAACAAGTGTACATTTTACAGAGGTCAGACTAGGTAAATTGGTTAGCACACAAGTTCCAAAAAGAGGAAGAAATTCATGATCAAATTATCTAAATTTGCTGTTTCCGTATGAACATTTGTGTACTATCTCCAGTTGATATAAATTAAGCGGTACATACAGTACAGCTACCCTTACATTAGCATGTCATATTTTTATATTTGCAGTGATCAGGGCGGTCAGGGAAATTAGTTTTAAAACCTGGAAAAGTCGGGAAGTTGAAAATGTCATTTCTGGGGAACCCTGTTATCTTTGTTAACACGATTGTGAAGCGATTATGGCCAACGTTGCTACCTGTAAAAAACACCGTTGTCTTTGAAATAAATATTGTGCGATCAGGTGAGGTAGTAATAATGGCGCTCGCCATCACTTCTTCTCTGGTATTCTGTCTTCTGACAATTAGTGTTTTCCCTTCATCGCCCACTGCCTTAATTATCTCCATAAATTCAGCCACCGCGATGTTTATGAACTAATCAGATCAAAACGAGTTTTCTTTTGGAGGCCGCCCGCCCACCTGTCCTGTCATGGACCTGCTTCTCTAATTCTCATTGTCGTCTTTTGGAGCGAACTTTTTTTCTGCGTCTTCCTTCACCTCCTTCTCTATTCATACCCTTTGCGAATGCAGTAAGTCATCTTCCCGCGCACCCCTTCATTCACTGGATGCCCCCACCCTCACGACCTCATCAAAAGCCAACTGCATGATGGAGCTGCCACCTGGGGAGTGAGTGCATTTTTCTTGCTCTTCTCACCTGCCATTGCGTCACATGACCAGCGATGACAAATGGCCGCTCCACCACTGATCAGAGCATGACAACGCCGAATTCGCCATTTTGTTCGCTGACAGTTGACATTTCCTTGCCTCGCTATTCATCAGGCGATGCACAAAATGGTGGATTTTGGACGGCTTTTGTTGAGCGCTTGGTTGTGGCTGCGCGAAATGCATCATAGAGGGCGGGGTTGTCGTTTTTGGTAATGTCGTTTTGAGTTGAAAATGTAATGTTTTCTACAAGTATATGATGGTTTGTGTGTGTTATGGAGATGATCTTTCTGTCAGTTGGGTGCATTCACATGTACCACACTGCATGGTGTCAGGTGTCAGTAAACAAATTTCGCATGGTGTTGATAACGTTCAAGACAAGTAATGATTCCAAGCACGATGAGTCAATTCCAAAAAAAAGATTGAACAGTTAGGCAATGTGATTTTTTTCTATCATTACATAGTTAGATGTTTGGAAACAGTGGATACATTCGGATACCAAAGTGAATATTAAGGGTAAATTTTGGATACAAATCAGTCTTGGTTGATACATTTTGGATACAAATAAGTCTTTTGGTGGATACATGCTAGGTACAATTTTGTTTAGACCCACTCTCAGCCCTGTAGTATATCTAAAAATCAACTTTTCACAGTTGACTAGTGATGTGAGGACTCTAGGAAACATTGTGCGTGACATTGCTAGTCACGTATTGGGTGCATGCGAATCTAAATTTTGAACTGTTGAAGATAAACACAAAATGTCCAATTAGGACGTTGTAGAGAGCCGTGAAATTAGTTTAATGTGTGCATTTTGCGACATTGAATTACTAATAGTAAAATTGCAGTTGGCAAGATAATTTCAGGGATGTTTGCAACCCTGCATTGCACGATTGCATAGCAGGAAAGCTCGCTGCGTAAATAAATAATTGTCACAAGTGCACATATTACGCACATTTTCACGCTGAATATACTGCTCATGTACTTTCTAGAATCATGTCAACTGTTAAGACAGCTTTCACCTAGCTGTTGCCATATTGAAGATATTTGAGAGGCCCAGACACATGCCTCACTCTGTATATTGATGCTCTTGTACATGCGCGTAACATGATACATACAAATTGATTGTAATGAAATGTCCTAATATACTGTAAATGATTTGACATCACATTCTAATCCTATTACATAATTTGTAAGTTGTTTCCAACTGACGAGTCTCAGTTTTCGAACTAACCTAAACACACAAACACAATGAGAGAAACATGCGCAAAAAGCGGTGCAGACCAGAGCATCTCAACTTCTCATAACAAGATTGTGTCCTTCGTTTTAATTTATGCGAAGATTCATTAAGGAAATAACTGGAATGCTACCCCATTAACTGACTCTAGAACGCGGGCTGCTCGCTTTTAATCACGCACACACAGGGTTGCAGTTTTTTTCGTTTTTTAGGAAAATATTTTATTTCTCCAGACGAAATTTTAGCTCGAGAGAAATGAAAATATTGCAGGGTGGGAGTTTCTGTTTCCCAATGCCGATCGTACGAACCGGTCTTATTTGACGTTATTCGGTTATAACCAGTGTTCGTAAGCGATGCTCATTAAAGTATTAAGACACATTTATTTAATACCTTCTTGGCTACAAATGGTAACTTGTATTATTCCATTCGATCAAGTAGCATTGATCCCTTTTTGTCATTCTTCTTGAATATTTTCTACCATGTGTTCTATCGCGTTGATCTACAGTGTACGTCGTTTAACGCCTCTGCAGAACATAAATCGTGACGCTGTTAACTGCATGCTGTATTTTCCAAGTTGTCTTATCAAACTATGACAGTTTATTCATTAACGCATGTACTAGTAACTGCAAGCAAATGGAACAAAAATTGCGGTTGCGGTATTTTTACACGAGAGAAATAAAATTGTAAGCATATACTGTACATGGATCCCCCATGCAGAGCTGGAAAATCTGGTAAACCTGGAAACGTCAGGAAAGTTGGAAAAGTTTGGAAAGGTCAAGGAAAATGGATTTACTTCGAAAAAGTTAAGGGAAATTCAACAAATCAACGATACATTTTACATAGCTACATTGGATAACACAAGTCGCGTTTTGTGCCAGAAATTAATAAAGAAATTGTCGATTTACAAAAACTGTCTAAATTTGCTGTTTCGTTCTGAAATTTTGCTTTGTCTCTTGTTTGTATGCAGTATAGTAAGCAATAAATAAGCTTTTAGCATTCCTTACATTGGCAATTACATATGCCATGCTTATTTTTGCATTTTCAGTGATTAGGGTGGTCAGGGAAATTTTGATTTTAAAACCTGGAAAAGTAAGGGAAGTTGAACAATTTATTTCTGGACTATGAATCCAAACAAGCATCCTATAGTACGTATCAGGTGAAGAGTGCTCCATTTCAGTCTGCCCCCTATCGGCATAACAGAGCCGATTTACTACTTCCCTAAAAATTGGCAAAACTTCTTCATATTCATATTCATAGTCTTATTAACTGTATTTATTGGTATTGAGTGTTTTAAGTTATAAATTCTTAATTATTTAAAAACCTAGTTTGAAAACGACACATATTATCCATGTAGCTGCGAAACAGAACATGGTTTTCATAAGAAATTATAGCAGGCATATTAATGCATTTCCTATATCAAACAAGTGATGAGGTTCAAACGTCCACCAGAGGGCAGAGTGAAATTGAGCACTCTTAACCTGATATAACGTACTATACAATTTTAAGCTTAGCACATTAATGCCTAACAGAATGCAATGAAATGGTGATTTTTCGTTACGTGTGGTTAACCCCACCTGTATTTCAATTAAAAATTGACTTTTATCCTTTTCCGGACCTGGTTTTGCATGCCAGCTCCCCATGTGGGTCTTACCTTTTTTCCCTCGTTCTAGTTTTCAATCCTTTGATTACGTGCTGCTAGTCTGCGCACATTCAGTCGTGTGTAAAGCCCACCTTTAGCACTATTATGAAATCTCCCTCTCTGGCATCTTAGAAATCGGCCCTTCTTTCTCTTTCTCAATGTCTTGTTTTGATGATATCTCCTCGCCCCGAAGAATACGAGGCGGTGACTTTCTGCTGACTGACAACCAAAACAAATTTCAGGGGTGCATCTCACCTGTTATACAACGCCTTGTGTCTCCCCCCGCCTTTCCCCTTTCCCTTTGTGCTAAATTCTAAGAACAACTAATTATTATGTGTATAGGGGAAATGGAAATAAAATTGGGATGAGGAGGGGTTCGTGGCTATGAAATTTAAGAAGGATGCCTTTCGATTGGCATCGTGGCAGGTATCAGTCACAGACCCAGACTAACGAACAGAGGCGTACCTGTAGCCCCCTCAATGAGGCCGAGGGGGCAAGTTGTTGCTGAATAATACTGATTGAAAATTGAGTTTTTTCTACTTTATATCCATTTTTGAATGCAGCTAACAGGAAGTTTCTGTATATGTGTCGTTTTTTCCAGCTAAGTTTTTAAATAATTAAGAATTTATAACTTAAAACACAATACCTGTTATGCCTGCTATAAGGGGGCAAACAGGGGAAAGACTGAAATGGAGCACTCTTCACCTGATACGTGCTATAGAATGTTTGACTAGTATGTTGCTGCAGATTTCCTATGGGCCATGAAGCAGTATTTTAAAAATGCATTTCGATTGAATGGGCTCAATTTTAGGTGAAGGTATTGGAGTATCTTTTTAAACTTGAGATTAATTACAGAACAGAAGTTACAACGAGAATCGATGTTAAGAAAAATTCGTGATAACGTGTCAGGAAAACGGTGAACTGTTAACAATGTACGTAACCCGATATACATGTACCTATATTATTTTTAGGTATTATTATTATAAAATACTTTTATGTAAATTTGGGGCATCTGTAATAATGCTTTTTTTTGGGTAAGTGGATTTGCTGTGGGTAACGACACACCTCGTCATTCAATGTTCAAATTAAGTTTTAAGAACATGTAGAAGTGCAGTAGTACTTTATAGGACTTTGAAGAAAGGAATTAGTGTGTGCACCGATATTCTGAAACGCTAACAAGTATTTACTCTAGATTTAATAAGCACTCCATTCGCTAAGATTCAGTCAGTTTAGCTGATAATACATTATTTTATCTAAATTAGGTAAGTACTTTCTGCTGCTGTTTTTGGGTAATGAATTAAAATTTTGGGAAACAATGGTGTTTGATCTCGGGTAAATAAGGAATACTTACGATCAAATGTTTACTTGGTTACTTATACATGTACAGTGTAAAGGACATGTTAGCTTAGATACTGACAAGAAATACATGCAGTGCATGTGGAACAAACAACAATCAAGATGGTAGCTTTATGGCTTTCAATGATAAAAGACAGACGAAAATATGTTCATGTGTCTGACAAATGCAGTTGACACAGTAGTTATTTTCTCTGAACCATTCATGCAATTTACAAATTATCCTCTGCTGTGACCCAAAAGCAAATGCCATCCTGTTATCTAGATAAGAATTCATTATTTTACTGTCCATTTAAATTGTACAAATGAAACTTTCGTGAAATATATTAAGAAGTTAACTTCGGGACGCCCGGCGCCCTTTGCATGCATGCAATTAAGGGCTGAATTAGGCTTCCTGCTAAATTCTGTATTTATTGAACTAATTTTTTGACGGTTCAAGTCCCTAATGTTCCTATCGTGTATGTTTGTTTCTTGTGGCAAAACTCATTTGAGGCTTGACTAGTCTTTTCTCTCTCACCTACAGTATTGCTCGCTCGTTATGCGGTAAATTTCTTTGTTTTCTCTCTCCCTTTCTGTTGTAACAATTAAAACCAATATGTCTGGCATTAATTAAGTTAATACTAATTAAGGTTCAATTCTGAACATCATATATTTTCGATGAAGAAGAACATTCCTCCCCTTTTTAATTATTTCACATTTGTCTGCGTGTTATCTCCACGTTCATACGCAGCGAGAGGCTCGCTTTGCTACAAGAAATACTATGCAGATGATTTCGGTCATTAAATTCCTGAAAGAATTTGGAGAGGCAAAAAGTGCGAAACTTGTGTTTGGATTCGTGGGAAAGTTTTCCTATTCGCGAATCCGGAATTTTTCAAAATTTAAACACCAAACCGATATGTACATGTACCGGTATTTTTCCGAAATATTCTGCATAGCCTATCCTGATCCCTGCTGGCTGAAATGATGAACAGCACAGAGCAGAAAAATTCCTATGTAGCAACCCTGCACAAAACGAAATACAAACACGCAAGCCACATTTTACCACAATTTTACGAGATAGGTTTCATAGGCGAGAATTTGATGCAAAAAATGTTAATGGACTGATAAATAATTGCATCTTGAATTCAAGTTCAATGCAGGGTTCCCACAGAACCTGGGAATCCTGGGAAAGTCAGGTGATTTTTAACTGACTGGGATACCTGGGAAAGTCAGGGGAATTTTGAAATTTGTTCAAAAAATGTACGAGAGCCACAAATTAAATTTCAGAACGTATAGATGATCGAAAAAAGTATTATTGGAAATGCTATTGAATTCATCGAATTGGATTTGGATTAATTTTGAATGATCTCTGATTCTGGCAACAAAGTCTCGACGATATTCGAGCTTTACTTTCTCAATTTGTTTAAATTTGAAAATTCAAGATGGCGGCTTTAAGAGCCCTCCCCCTCACCTCGCATTTGACACATTTAATAATCGGCGGCTATAAAATTTCGCAGCCTGCCCATATCTTTTATCTCCGTCATTACTAGCTAACAATAAACAGCAGTTCGTTGGTAGGCAGCCTCTACCGTTTGCCCTCCACTTTTCTTTTAATTTTCATCGAATTGCAGTCTCTAGACCTATTAGATATATGGGTCTATGTGGACACGGGTTTCTCTAGCTGAAACCCGGTTTTATGGATGTTTGAGGCTGGCAATATCCACAACAAGCTATTACTCGAGTCTGTCTGTTTTGTATAAATGTAATTGAAGCTTTAAATCCGCATTGGCATTAATTTGCCGAGCACAAACTAACCTGCCCACCGAGGGCAATTTCTAAGTCTGCGCAGAATTCCAATTATAATCAAGCAACTCTTAACTGTCTGCGTGATTTACATGACTCCGTCTTTTTCCACGCTCGCACTCTTTTGCATAGAAAAGCAACTAAAATTTACTGTCTTATTTTCATTTGGCAAACTTCATACGCTATGAACGCCTTTTAGAGCAAATAATCCAGCAGCACATACGCACCATTATACGAGCTGCATGTGCTTACTTCGGATACTCTTCTTCTATCTTTTTAATTCATGTCTAACCCGAAGGTAAATTCATTTCGGGTTCAAATTTCCTTCACGCTCCTATCTCCCGCATCTTTTGTGTATAAATATGAAACGATGGCATTGACCCGGCATGCAACGCGGCGCAGGGTGCCAACCAAACTCATTAAAATCATAAATTTCAATCCCAATTGATTTTCAATCCCAGCTTGCGATGACAATCTTAGTTAAATTTTAAAAGCTATACTTAAATTCTTAGGAGGCCAGCATTTTATTCATTGGTTACCATTAATCCGGTTATTTAGTAGATTTAAAACTTTTCAGATTTGAAATTGTTCGATGTCTCAAATTTGTTTTGTTGATTGAAAATTGTATTTGCGATCTAGTACGTATCAAGTTAAGAGTGCTTAATTTCACTCTGCCCTCTGGTGGACGTTTTGAACCTCATCACTTGTAGATATTGGAATGTATTAAGCCTCCTGATATACATGTAGTTAGTTTCTAATGAAAACCAGGTTAGCACGCACCTAATTGGAATTCTGGCAAGGGCGATTTTGACTTTTGCGAATTTTATGTTCGTATTTTATCTCAACTATAATACATGTCATTGTCTAAGTAAGTTTTTTTTAAATATTATGAATTTATAACTGAAAACACTAAATAGTTAAAATTAATAAGGCTAGTGTATTTCATGATAGGATGAAGCCTATATAGCCAATTTTTAGAGGATCTATATTCTTCTGCAGTGGTGGACAAGTAGCAAATCGGTTCTAATGCCAATAGAGGGCAGAGTGAAATTCAGCACTCTTAACCTGATACGTACTAAAGCATTTTTTACCCAAAGCCTTTACAAAACTTTGACGTTCGTCGTAAATTTTCAGTAACATTCAACATGATCTAAACTTAGCGCAATTTCTTAATTCAGTTTATCTTTCGACGAACTCTTTGCTGTGAATTTATTATCAATTATGACTTCTGTCAGCGATATATCATCGAAATTTACAATATGTTCGTGGTGATAAATTAGCATCGATGTAAAAAGCCCATTTCCTTCAGATCGGTCCTTGGATATTGAGGCCTTCCTATGCGCACCGTGAATCCCCAGTACTAATCCTTTAGCCAGTTTGGCACTTGCTCTAATTTCTGCTTCGGATGTAGACTTTATTTTACGTAATTACAAAGCTTGTCTTGATTAACCTCAAAGGCATAATAAAATACCACCGTCTTAAATGTGATCTCATTACAAGACAAATCCCGGGGCACTTACTGCAACAACAACAAATTCAACAGCTCTCCCTTTTATTCCCACCTTTCTCTTCTAGCAACTTTCAATCCCTCTTTTTGATTTACCTTCCCACTCCTGCTTCTCCCATTCAAATTGCTTTATTTACCCCTCCCTCCACCACCATGCACCAGGATTCACCATTTCGGCCAGAGTTTAACCCTTCGTCCTCCTACCCTACTCTACCCCCACTTTTACGAGATAGATGATGATGATTTCCTTTTCCATTCGGGCATTTACTTTTGACCAGAACAATTATTTGCCCAAACTTTGCATAGCATGAAATGAATGCTATTAATTACCCCAGCCTTAACTACGGCCACCCTCCCTTCATGGGCGCCCTTAACGACTGGGCATCTCGTCCAAATGGGCAGCTTCCTGTACTGCGCACGGTGTACGGCTGTCTGTCCATGCCTTCTAGGGAAAGAAATGAAAGGTCTTGAAGAGAGCCATTTGGAGTAACTTGGACTGTTTTTCTGAGAGCTAGATAATACTGCGTATCCGTATGTAAAGTGTTGGTGCAAGACGGTAAAATTAACTTGAAGTGTGATAGTATTGAGTTTTTGAATAACAGAAAACAATACACACAGTAATGTTCTGAAGTCGTGTTCTGAAGATGCTGACTTCGAAGAACCACTTTTGCCCAAACTCGTGATGACCAACATGTGCCCGAATTGGGATCAAAGCAATACACTGCCAGGGTCCCCCAGACCTGGAAAACCTGGAAAAGTCAGGGGAATTGGGTTTACTGTGAAAAACTCATGGAAAATCAGCAAATTAATTATACGCTTTACATAGCAGATTATTGGTTAGCACAAAAATCAAAGGACAAGCAATTCCCTGGAAATTGTAAATGAATTGCCAAATGCACAAAAATACTTTTCTAAATTTGCTGTTTCTGCATGAAAATTTGTTCTATTTCCTTCTTAGATATAACAAGCAATGAATACTGTTTAGCAATTCTTATACTTTGGCATATGTAATATTTTTTTGCAATTTTAGCTGTCAGGGTGGTCACGAAAATTTGTTTCAAAACCTGGAAAAGTCAGAGAAGTTGAAGCTCTCATCTCTGCGGAATCCTGATTGCCTTATCTAAACGTAATTTGTTTTCCCAATATCATTCCATAATCGCATTCGACACATTTACTTTGAATGACATTGACAATTTCGAACACAGAAATGGTAACAAGAATGAATTAAGCAAGTATGAAACAAGATTAACATAGAAACAAAATAGATCCCACGATTGTGTTTATACATGATTCCTTGTTGCACACATAGTGTATTATTAAACACGTACATGTAGTTGTATCAGGTCGCAGATTTTAATTACATCGTACATGTAAATAAGATGTGTAATCACTTCGTTTATTATAGCAACCTGAAATATGCAGTAGTTGATACCATATACATGTACGGTAGAACAGTTCTCCGAATGAAAATAGGCAAGTATGCCCTTAAACTTTACCATCAGAATAAGATTCTGCCCAAGAAATAACCCGTTGGCCACTGAATAGTTTTAGCTTCTTGTTCAGAGTGCCCAAAGTGGGGAGTTGAGTGTGTTCTGCAAGTGTAAATCTTTTGCCAATTTGAAATAGTGCAACGCAGAAGGGCAATCAACATCGTTTTAAACGCGAGCCACGCAGGATGGGGTTGGAGGGATATATGCAAATGTTAATGGGACCCCTTCCTGTACTTCGCACCTCTCCTTAAGTTGTCATGAGGACACTCTATTCTTCAGTCATTTGTGCTGGTATCTCCCGGGACGCTCCCATAATTACATATTACAATCGTGTAAGAAGATGTAAGGAAGAGCAGCGAGAGGAGATTTAATTGCGTGTTTGTGAACAAGAGAAAAGGTTAAGGTGCGCCTGGCCAATAGTCAGCAGAATCTATCCCTACCGAGTTTGTCTTCTAATTACGCCAAAGATAAACGAAATGTTTGATGTTTGCCAATAGCTGGAAAATGTACCGGAAACGAGCTGCTAGCAGGTGGTAATTTTTTCTCGTTTAATTCCTTAATTTACCTTTTGAAGATTTTTTATGAAACAGTTTTCCAAAGTGGCGTCACATAACAGGTTAGGTCCTGCAACCACTCAGTTGACTTGATATCCATTGTAATAAGGAGACAAGAAAACCTCACATTTGTGGAGTACCTTTAGTAACATGCATTCGAGCAGCTATTAAAACGAAATGCATTGTGGGCCACCATGCACGCCTTCGAATGTATTTTAAAGCTTAAAGTTGTTAATTACTCATAAAATGAGCGACTTTGCTTTGTAAACTTTAAATGACATAAAATGTCAGGTGAATAGAAGATGTTCACCAAATTTCAGTCCTTTAGGACGTCGATATGTCGGTTAAAAATCATTTCGAAAAAATCGAAGACAGACAGAGATGAATCACGTTAAGTTAAATACATGTACAATGTATAAAGGCTGTAAAAGCAATAGATTACATGTATTACATTTCATCAACCAACTTAATGTTTGTTGACTTAACGTCACGCTACTTCAACCTCCCCCCTCCTACAGTGCTTGACGTCATTTATAAACGCCCCCAACATAGGTGTTCTTGTGCATATCGCAAATTTCTCTGGATGAAATTACGCAGTTTTCGAACGTACGGAACACAATTTGGAACTTGCGTACGCGGTGTCATCGTACTTTTCGGCATTAATTAAAACGGCAAAGACAAAGCATGTGTGCTATTAAGACGAGGCTGTCGATTGGAGCGTGCAGCCCCCCCTTTTTTCGCCGTTGTTGTTGTTTATCGCCGAGAATCCGCCAAGATGCTTGCGTGTCCCTGAATTGACTTTTGAGTGAATGACTGACTGCTTTGTCATGTTTGTCCTTTTATGTCATTGTTTCGCTCGGCCCGGTTGTGCTGCGGATCTCTGGCAGAAGTCTCTCATGCATACAAATGGTTGTTTTAGTCGGCCATCATTCTTTCCCCCCTGAGGACGGGACGGGACGCCCTGGATGGACGGATGGATGGATGGACGGATGGCGGGGACCGACCCTGGCAGGCTGGCAGGCGAAGACAACCCTCAACAAAAAGAGAAAGTGTGTTTCTCACTTTGTAGTGATTTATAGGACATTTTCCGGTGCTGGAAATGGTCGTCGGCTGCTGTGGCCATCCATCCATCACGTGGCAAAAGCAACATTCAAAATACGAGCGGCTGCATGGCAACGACAACTTCGTCCAACCCCCCCATGGCATTCAGACATAAAAAACGTCGAAATTGACGAAGCATTCTTTATTATGGACTAGTTTTACCTTCGTCGCCATGTCTGCGAACCGTATCCTGCATGCAGTCGATGGACGATTATTTCCATAAAATGAAGTTTTTATTACAACATTTGTATTAACTTAACGTGTTTCATCTTCGATCTTCCACGTCCTCACGATTCAACTTTTGTCGCAAAATTTTCTGCTGAAACGTGAGAACACGCTTTTTGAACCAGAGTTGATCTACTATTTGTTGAAGCGAATGAAGTTGACCACCCTTCAACTTTTGGTCTTTCAAATCGTTCCATTTGAAGCACTTGAACCAACAGAATCGTGTTCCATTCCTCATTCGCGTTCCATTGTAGTGAATTTCATAAGAAGCACGTATAATTTTGCTCGGTGCCATCTTCAACTGCAAATTTATTACATTTTTGTTGAAAAGTCTGAACAGAAATGAACAATTCTCTATCAATAATTGTTGATCGACAAAAGTTGAATCGTGAGAACGTGTCTTTAACATTTTTTAATCGACTTACCGGCGTCCTAAAGGGCTCAAATTTGGTACACATCTTCTATTCACTCAATATGTTATGTCATTTAAAGTTTATGGAGCAAAGTCACCCCTTTCCCAAAATGCATGCGAAATCGAGCATGGTGGTCCACAAGGCATTACGTTAAAAAATCAATCGCAACCGTAGTGCCCCAGAATGCATTTCGTTTTAACAACTGCTCGAATGTTAATTATGTAAGGTTGTACAACAAATTTTTCTTGACGCCTTATTCTGAATGAAAAGGTTTCAGAAGCCAACATCGCTGGCCAGCTAGCAGAAATATTTCACTGATGGGAATTGACTTCAGTATCATCTTATCAATTCTCCTAATCGAAAGATTCCTCGAGGAATAAGGGAATTCATTATAACCAGGATTAAATTAATAATATGCTGCCAAAAAAAGCCAATCGCGGCCATTGCGCACATATGGTACATCGTCGAAAATAAAATGGCGTCATCTCGAAAGATTCGCACGCAGGTCGAGGAACGAAATTGCTCGCTAATTTGATATTTTAATCTGAAGATAAGCTGACCTCGGCGTGACATTCATGTAAATAATACGCAATGACATAAATTTCCAATTTGAAATTAGGACACGTTGGCAACAAACGCCGGCTACGTGTTCGCTATTAAACCAATAAATTGTTGCTTTTTTTCCAAAAGAAAACGCTGCTTGACATTCATGTTTATGGCATTTTTAAGAAAAAAAAAATGCCAAGGCTAGCTGACTGCCATTATAAATTGGCTCCGTTTTTCGGAGTGGAAATTAACTTCCACGCTCCTTTATTTTAAGAAACTTCGAAATTTGCCAACTTTTGAAAGACGTAAACTCCCGAGGAGAAAACTTGATGTACGGAGTAAATGCAACAATAATTAGACGTTGGGATAGGGTGCCAAATTACACTTCACCTGCCACTTTCGCTAAACTGTCAGATTTGAAACGTTCACTTACATTAGAACAATTATTGGTTCGGCTTTCGCTTTTTTTTCACTGGAATTTTTCTTCCTATCCGCTAATAGCCATCTTTTTGTTTGTAAAGCTAGAACTTAACATTTCCCATTAGAATACAGGGCGCAGCCAAAGCCTTTTTATTATTGTTATTAAAACCGTATATACATGCGTCTGGCAAAACGACATTCGAAAGCGCGTGATTTGAAAGCTCAAAAGCGCCCAGAAAAAAAGCTTCTTCGAAACGTACATGTACGTGCACTTGGTATTGTCATTCGCTTTATCTCATACATGTATTTGAAATGTACGTGCGTCTGTAACAACCTTTCATTTAACTTGGTATGAGCGTCAATATTGGATTTTATGGGGGATTCGAAAACCGGACACTGCCGGACAGGGGGGAGGGGTTCAAGTAAAAAGGACGTACGGATCGTCCGCAATTGCGGATATGTGATATACTTTGTATAAAAATTTCGCGTACAACGGTGGTTGGCTACATATCAAATTATCATATCTATTAAGATGTTAAACAAAAAAATCCCTACAGCGTTTCCATCACTAGAATCATTTTTAAAATCTCGCAAGAAGTTTGCATGGTTATTAATATTAAAACGCAAAAAATCATTATTTCCTGTAATTTTTCAAAAATGTCGCCATCGGCATTTTCTTTATTATTAATATTATTATATCCATCTGCAAAATCGTGGGCCAAAATCGATCATTTTGTAATCTAGACTTTCTAAAATTTTCGCCGTATATACTGTAGCATTTGAAATGGGGTATTCATTTCCAATCTGATCTGGGTATTTTAATATTTGAAAAATTTGGTAAAGTTTTGGAGATTCGGCCTGCCTGTGACAGGACATGGGGAGGAATTGTGGGGGTTATGAAAAACCGGACATATAGTTCAATAAACCATTAAAATTCCCGGACACCCTTTATGGATGGCCCTAATACTACATCATGAAAGGTTTTACCCGAAAAAACGTAGCTTTTGTGTGACGCCTTATTGTTGTTGTACTTACTACTTTACCACACTACTTTACTCGAAAGGCGCGCTTTTTCATCCTTTCCCAACGCTACTTCCACTAGTTTTCCTAAAATCCTAAATTCTGTTTCCAAAATGGCGACGATGGAACGTAAGTCAAGGCGCCCACAAGTGCATTTCAAAGTGTCGAAACCTGGCCATAGGTGGCGCAATTTCTGTAGCCATCCCCTTCACCTCAACCTGTTCCTTCCCAATCCCTGCCTCTAATTTTTGGGCTGGAAAAAGCGTTTTCTCTCGCCGTCTGTTGTTTTATGAACCTTGGCACTAATAATGGCTTCTGCAGGGATGGATGGGGTTGCTTCTAATCAGCGTTTGTGTTTGTCGGGGGAAGGCGGCGTTTCACTAAGTTCGTCGTAAACTATTTCAATCTCATCATCTGCATAATGTCCTAAACTCTTGATTCTGGCATCGGTAACGGAGAAAAAGGAAGATGAAAGGGGGGGGGGTATAAATATAGGAGGGGTATTTAAAGGAG
>JAQGAF010001779.1:0-27669 GCA_034687865.1 Kryphioiulus occultus
ACCAATTGCTGTCATTAAACCAATTGATTGAATTGTTAAACAATTCCAATTTACATTTACATTTAACCAATTGATATCAATTAGTTTAACCAATTGATATGTTTACTTGGGTTTGGAATCAGTTTCTAGAAATCACTTTGCAAACAGTTTTTAGAAGTCACTTTGGAATCAGCTTCTAGAAATCACTTTGCAGGCAGCTTTTAGAAATCACTTAGCAATCAGTTTTCAGAAATCACTTTTCAATCATATCTTAGAAACCACTTTGGAATCAGTTTTTAGAAATCACTTTGACATCATTTCTTTAGAAATCACTTTGCAATCAGTTTTTAGACATCACTTTGCAATCAGTTTTTAGACATCACTTTGCAATCAGTTTTTAGACATCACTTTGCAATCAGTTTTTAGCTGAGAAGGACTGCAAGAAAACAAGTGCTTGGTAGAAGGAAAATGAAGGATAAGATCTGGCTCAAATCGTGTAGCATTACCGCCACGTTCTCACTATTCAACTTTTATTGTTCAAGTATTGAACTACAGTAGTACATGAATAGTTCAACTTCTGTTCAGACGGATCAACGAAAATGTAATCAAGTTAAACCAGATCATGGTTGAAGATACCGCCAAGTAAAATTATATGTGCGACTGCCGTTTTTATTCGAAAGTCGCCATAAATGGTACGCAAATGAGGAATGGAACAGGAACACGATTCGTTTTAAAGTTCGAATTAGTTGCAGTTGAAGCGTGTCAACTTCATTCGGTTCAAAAATAGTGGATCAACTGCGGTTCAAGTATATTGAAAGCGTGTTCTTACGTTTCAACTCGCTTTCAACAGAAAATTGAACGACAAAAATTGAATCGTGAGAACGCTGCAATACGAAGGATTATGGTTTTTTGATGGGAGAGGTTCACAGATAAGACTAGACTTGTCGCTTACTGCCTTCGTTACAATGTAGGGAACTGTCAGAAAATGAGTCACAATGGATAACGGATTATGGGCTTTTTGTCCTGTCAAATAATGCAACCTTGCTCAAGGATAGCGGTTTCTAACATGTGCAGCGAAAGCTCCTGTTTCAGCAAATTAATATGTATGTTGAGCTGTTCGTTTTTAATGTCTTCTCCAGAAAGTTCTTGGACAAGAACCCTGCTGGGCTCTTGGAGTGCAGCATGCCTCAAACACCGATTTTTGCAAGGCAGCATGGAGGCCATCTTGTCTGCTATAAGACGACCATCACTGAGGACATGCTATTAGCGAAAGTTCATGACGCAAGAGAAGACGCAAAGAACGCAAGAGAGCGGACGGTTACAAGAGCTAGCTGGAGCGAGAGAACAGGAGAGCTGCAAGTAGGCAAGCAGGAAGACACGACAGCTAGAATACAATGGCGGATTTACCTGCTGTTGGGTGACATCCATTGGCCTCGTCCTGCCTGCTTAAGAGTACCTTGCAGCTCACTCGCCCTATATCCGCAATGCGCGAGTCACGCCAATGGCCACTGGTCACTACTGCTGACCACTCAGGCTGGACTGGCGCTCGTCCAGCTGGGCGTTTCGTCGACTTCCGCATCCGAACGACCCATAGAAGTCAATAACTGGAAGTTTGAGCTACCAGAGTTGGTCGTTGATTATAGTGTACATCCAGCACTTATCAGTGCTGGTGTCAACAACAAGACGTCCAAGAACCTGCCACAACAGCAACGCGACATCAATAGAACCCTCACTACAACAACGCACGCTTTCCTGCTACAGTCAAAGCAACACGATGCCTGTTGATTAAGCAACTTGTGTTCGCCACTTCCTGCCTTTCAACAAATCTGATATCGTCAACCCCATTTGAATATGCCCTGAAAAATTGTTTTGGCAAACGAGTGATTGCTAAGTAGTTGTGTAAAACTGATTGCTAAGTGGTTGTGTAACATTTATTGCCAAGAGGTCGTGTAAAATTTATTGCTAAGTAGTCGTGAAACAATGATTGCTAGATGTTTGTGAAAAACTGATTGCTAAGTGGACGTGAAAAACTGATTGCTATGTGGTGTTCCAAAAATAGCTGATTGCTATGTGGTTGTGAAAAACTGATTGCTAAATGGTCGTAAAAAAACTAATTGTTAAGTGGTCGTGAAAGACTAATTGCTAAGTGGTTGTGCAAAGCTGATTGCTAAGTGGTTGTGAAAACCTGACTGCTAAGTGGTTGTGAAAACCTGATTGCTTAATGGTGGTGCAAAACTGATTGCTATGTGGTTGTGAAAAACTGATTGCTAAGTGGTTGTGAAAAACTGTTTTCGGTTGCACCTCAAAATATGCCCTGCAGCTGGCAGCACACAGTAGGACCTGTCTAAAGTAATATCCTCTCGAAACTAATGTCAGGTGCTGGTCCTGACGTGGGGTCCATGCTAACTCAAATAAACTTTCGTAAGCTGATTTCCATTTTTTTTTTGTATTAGTTTTGATTGACCCCACACCTTTTGCAAACAAATACTTCAGATTGTATTTCGGAAAATTTGGCATTGACTTCCTATAAATGCATGTACTAGCAAAATTTGGCACCCCTTAGAGAATGTCTCATTTTCTTGGCGCCAAATTTGCAGGGACGCCATGTTTATGGCTTATAAAAGCAGTTTCCAAACTGTAGCCCCCTGTACCTTGACCTCTCCAAACTAACCACCTCTCTAAACTGATATTCAGCACCGGTCCCAAGGATATTAGTTTACACAGGTTCTACTGAAACACGAGGAGTGAGCTTCTCCCTGGCTGGCAGTGATTGCCTGCGTTAAGGGGCATCCAAAACCAAGAAATTGCATTTTTAGTTTCGCTTAGGTTGGGTCAGGTTAGGTTATGATAAGCACAAAACACACAAAAAACCTAAAAGCAAACAAAAAGTAAAGACAATAAAAAGAAAATAAGAATACAATACAATAATAAACAAAAAGAATAAAACAAACACAAAAGGCTATTAGACAGGTGTCATTGATGCTATCTAGGCAAATGGAGTTCCAACATACGGTACATATTTTGTGCACATTTGGAGCAGGGCATATTACGTAGTGCAGTAGGACCTTTAAAGTTGACTACCTCCCCATGTTGACCACATTTTAACTAATCGGACGGTCACCACAGTAACTCAAACCACTTGCACTATGACACACGATAGTAATTTACTCTCTGTACGTTGACCAGAATAGTCTCAATATGTCAAGTCATGGATGATTAACTTCATTGGCTGCTTGCAAAACTTATACTGTTCACCGTACATTACAGTGTTAATTTACAGCGTTAAAATTCCGGTACTACTGTACAGTAGTGTAATTGCTGGATAAATTGGCAGCACATTAGCAATAGTGCTACTGGATTATGAACATTTATGGATGATTAATGAAAGATGAAGGATTACTGTAAAATGTAAGTACATGCAGTTCAGGGAATTAAAATCCCGTGTCGGTACAACGCTCGTTCCATATGTTGGCCACCTCCTTATGTTGACCAGTTTACGACAGTTTCTTGGGCGATCAACTTACAGAGGTTCTACTGTATATTTGCCATTTCATAGTGGTTGCAAATTGAGAATGATACTAAAGTTTGTAACAACTGTAGTTTGGTTGCAGACTGGTGCTCATAAAAAGAGATGTAACCACTTAGCGTAGAAATGGTCCTAAACACCGGATGTTGCGCCTCTGGTGGCGGGTGCAAAGAAACCACTGTTGCGGTCGTTTCCGGCGGCGTTATCAGCCAGGTTTCCACCGTGGCAACTCTGGCATGCCTGAGCGTGCGGTTATCGATCTGGTACTGAGCCATCGTGCTGAATTTATTGATATTGTGGGTTAATATAGTTTTTAGTGCTTTGTCGAAGCTCACTGAGGTAAAACGGTTCGCCGCCGCACGGTAAATTGATTCGGAAAATGGGTTTCTAGTTACGGCTTCCTGAGCACATTCGCCTCGGATTTGGGGGTGGGGTCCGGGGGGACCCAGAAGTCACAACTTGTGCAGAAATCAAAATCCCGGCGCCATGCAGGGGTGAAATTTGGTACTCGAGGGACACTGAATTGTTCACTAACTGAGCACTCTGTATCGACAAAGGACTCATCCACATTAAGTGGATGAGTCCTTTGTCGATACAGACAAGTTAAGTTCATTAATACAATTTTCTGATGTTTAAAAATTGTAAAACGTGAGCCAGAAATGGATTTTTGGTAAAAAGTGAACCAAAAATTGTAATTTTGGTAAGAAGTGAGCCACAAATGGAATTTTGTTAAAAAGTGAGCCAGAAATGGAATTTTGGTAAAAAGTGAGCCACGAATATAATTTTGGTAAGAAGTGCGCCAGAAATGGAATTTTGGTAAAACGTGAGCAAGAGATGGCTTCTTCTTTACTACTGCCGTGTCCATTAATGTTACCCTCATTGTAATCCTAACATGGGTGTTTTAGTGAAAGTTCAGATATTGGCATCACATTTTCGAGGATTTCATACTCTCCCCTCCCTCCATGTCAGCATTTGTCATTTTTTCCAGACCCTCACATCCCCTAAATGATGACAATCATTGACCAAAAATTTTGGAATTAATCGAACATTTTCTAAAAATTAAATCAGACGTGAAGAATGTTATCCCATGAAAGTAGTAATGAAACCAAGAATATAAAAAACACAGTTTTGGAAAACTGCATATCGATATATAATAATAGTAATAGTATATTTAATTTATCCATATATGGAAAGGACAATTGTGGGTTGTGTGCAACACTGATTCAAAGCCTGATAAAAAACGAACACTAATATGTGACCCAATGTTTTGTGAAACATCTATGATGACACCATTTGACCAGCCCACTCCTCCTAAAACCCGTCATCATTCCTTAGCATTTGGATGATGACGTAATAGTTGAACGAGACATTAATAAAGTAACACACATACCAGTCCATTGGAAATGGCACCGTTGAGGGTCTGGAAATGTGTGGTCAGATTTGGAATTGGGTTGCTTGACATCCAACTTCTGACATCGACATGACAACTCAGAACCGAAATAAACGAGGAAACCAATACTGGAAATTGTTAAAATTCAACTCCAACTAGTCTAAGCCAAGTTTCGTTTGGTCAAAAACTACCTGGCCCACTTAGTAACGCTTGCGTTTTGAATGCTTTCAATTTCGTTTGCCTTTCATGGTCTTCGAGGGTTTCCGCTCGGCTTCTCTACCACTGTTTGGAATCCGCCCAATTTGCCTGCAATTTCTTCAACGTCATTGCATTTTCGTCATAAAGATATTATTTCGCCATCTTGCGGACCGGTCACTGCGAAACGATTGAGGCTCTTATAGCCTCCTATTCTCGGTGCAACCAAAGATTGGAGCCATTCGAAATTGAAAGACCTTTTATTGCCTCGTTTTCCCATTTCTCCATTGCATTCTCTTTCGACTTACAACGTTTTCATGGTTTCAACTCATTTTTTTTTAAAAGTCTGCTGGTCATTTCTGGGTTGCGGCCAAGTTGCAACGCCACTCTTACGGTCAGTTTCAGATGCAAATTACCGAAAATTTTCTACAGGAAAGTTCAAGGATCGTTCCATTCAATGTTTACTCTAATGTGGTGGATGATCCCGTGAGGCAGGGTAGATCAAATTTACACTGAGATGATCGGAATTTAATGGCACTATAATAACATCCATTAGCGTTACTAGGGATCGTCTTATAAACAAAGCAACAAGGCTCCATTTTTGGAAATTCGAGGAATTGGCCTGTAATTTGAACGTGTGTGACCTTTTCTCAGTATTTTCACCAATTTTGGCTCATCAGGCATGCATTAAAGAGCATTACTTTGAAGCATCTTCATCTGTTGACAAATTCTGAGGTTTAATAGCTAGATGAATGTTGGGAAATCATACTTAATTTGACCAAATTTTAAGATAGGCCTACATGCGTGTGATAAGACTCGAAATGACTCGTGTATTTACTTAAAATTTGTGTTCGACTTATGTTCAGGGTTCCCACTGAGCATGGAAATCATGGAAAATCTGGAAAAGTAGGGAAATTAAATGGCCTGGAAAAGTCAGGGAAAATATATTTACTTTGAAATAGAAAAGGAAATTCACCAAGCCAAAAAAAAAACATTTTACATACATAATTATTGTATAATTATATTGTATAATTGTAAAGAAATTCGTGACGAAATTATCAATGTGAAACAATCTAATCTAAATTTGCCGTTTCCTTATGACAATTTGTTGTCTCCTGTTCATACAAAATAAGCAAAAAAATACAGCAACCCTTGTCTTACTTTGTCATTTTCAGTGTCAAGGTGATCAGGGAAATTTGTTTTCAAACCTGGAAAACTCAGGGAAGTTGATAATGTCATTTTTGGAGGACCTCTGTAAAATGCATGTAATGTATTATAATTTAAACTGGATAATATATTGATGTACATGTATTATAATTTAAGCTGGATAATAGGTGGATTGATAGGTGGGATTTTAAGTGGCATTTTCCCTATCCACAACCTTTTCCTTATAGAATAAACTTTCTTCTTCTTATTATTATTATTATAATTATTTAAGAAATTTCACCTCACATACTTGCAGCATAGGGTTGTTATTTGGAAATTCTTAACCTAATGACTTGTATTTATTGCATTGGCTGTCTTAATAATTAGACGTTTGTTTTAATATCCCTGAATTTCAATTCACAGCCATATTTCAGGATTTAAATGTAGTTTTCCAAAAGCTGATACATGAAGGTTTTATTTAGTATGTTGACAAAGAACAGTTTTCGCAGCATTTTTATTGTAGATGTTTTATTAATTTTTGATAGTTGAAGCTTCTTAAGTTTTCAAAGTTTTTGACACTACTTGTCGATGCGGAACAGTAATTTCTGGAATTTTTGACGATTATTTTGACAGCATTTTTTTTGCAATGGCGTTGGGTAAGGAAGCTAGGCTTTGGGGAGAGTTGAGCATTCTCATCGTGATTTAGTAACAAGTGTCAATGAAAATACCACTCAATTTATGGTCTACTTATCTTCCAAAATGCACTCGTATCTGCTTCTGCGTGTGCAGGGACAAGACGACACTTTGTGGCAAGTATCGTCATGATTTACTTCTGTTTCTTGATAGCCAGGCTGTTGCAAAATACCGAGAAAGTAACGTCTTGTGTCACGATAAAGAGAAATTGGTTTCCAAAACAGCAGCTATAAATTGCGATGAAGGGATTGTCAATAGGGAGGAGTTATTGACGGATCACGTGGCCCAGCCCGTTTTCTTGAATGAGGTTGAAGCTCATATGCAATTTTTTTAATATAAATTATATTGGTAAAAGTGCATGCAACGATTTTCTGATGGAGTTCCAGTGCATTATCAGGGTTACAAGTTGGGACATCTTTAAACGATTGCTTGTCTTCCAGGTGGCAGCACCATAGACTCCAGCTTAAGGTTCAACTAACTGTCTTAGTCTAAAATGTTTAGTGATCCATATTCTACTTGTTCTTTCAGAATGAAGTTCGCTGGCCCCCGTTCGAAATTCGCGACACGAGATAATTTTGTGCGGGAAAATTGTCTTCACGTCCTATAGAATCTTCAGCCAGAGGTTTCGACATGGAATTACCAAGGTACTGGTTGAAACGTTTTACATTCTCTTGACAGTTATGACGTTTATCGTGCAATGTTCCTTTAATGATTCTGTCATGCCATTTGATGTCTCGATTTGGATTTTCAAACCCATGGACTGGGTTTGTGTTACCATGACAGATACATGTATGATGACAGGTCGCTGCCTCTTTGCTCATCTGTTGCAGAAAGTTCAGACGCACGATTTATTCATGCCGTTTTGGATTGTTTGAGGAAGCGAAATCCAATCTGGCAAAAAAATTGTTCTAGCTTGTATTGTAACAAATATTGTTTCTCCATCAGAATGTCTTACCAGCATTTGCTGCTTGATGACATCTTTGTTGGACTATCATGCTGAGAACGTCGCGAATTCAGGCTGCTTGCTCTGATTATGGTTTCGTGCAGTGAATCGTTTGTTAATGCACTCCGAAGTGCTTCTCAAATTTCTACATTTATCAATGGCGCCATACGAAGGCTTTTTCTCCTTTGTGAGCATTAGTTGCCTTAACCTACTCGAAAATAAGACAGATCTTGAATGTCGGTGTTGCTTGTTCTAAATCATTACATGTAAGGCAATTAATTTCATCAACCTATTTGGGATGCTTCGTTAAAAATCATTCATTTGTTTTTTAATTCACAAATCTTATGAGCAACTTCGCTGGCTATTTCTATTAGTTTACTACTTGTCTCCAGATTTTGAATTTTGAGCAAGTTTTTCCTTAAGGTTCTGAATAGTTAAGACATTTTATCAACCTATTTGGGATGCTTCATAATGAATTATGCAATTGTTTTTTTAATTCTCAAAGCTTATGAGCAACTTCGCTGGCAATTTCTATTAGTTTACTACTTGTCTCCAGATTTTTACTTTTGAACTATTTTTTAATTAAGGTTCTGAACCTTTAAGAAAATTTTCCAACCTTTTTGGGATGCTTCGTCATAAATTTTGCAGTTGTATTTCAATTCTCAAAGCTGATGATCAACTTTACTTGCAATTTTTATTAGTTTACTACTTGTCCCATATTTTTAATTTTGAGCCAGTTTTCCATAAGGTTTTGACGAGGTTGGAAAATTGTATCAACCTATTTGGGGTGCTTCATTATAAATTATGCTATTGTTTTTCAATTCTCAAAGCTTATGAGCAAATTTTACTGGCAATTTAGATTACTACACTTATCCCCAGTTGGTTTATTTTTAATCAGTATTTGCCTAGTTTCTGAACCATTAAGAAAATGATATCCAACTGTTAGGGATGCTTCAGTAAAAACCAAGCATTGGTTTTTAATTTTTCTGAGCTTATGAGCAACTTCAATGTCAATTTCTATTAGTTTAGCTACTTGTTCTATTAGTTTATAAACCTACTTGTCCCCAGTTTTTTCTTTTAATCAGTTTTTTCCTTAAGGGCAAGCATGCTCTATTGGGTGCTGATATAATTCCAACGATTCTATAAACCCACCAGAATTACGTATTTTTTGTCAGTTTTTTTTGCTACCCACTGCAGTAGTCTAATACTCCCAACATTTGTCAGACCAAACTAGACGTTCGAAATGAGATTCCACGTCTTTTTTTCTGGGACTCAGTGACAAATTTGATGCCCACAGGTCGATAAATTAGGAATTCTTTCTGGTGCGCAGATTGAATCGCAACCACTTAACTGGCATCCTGGAGCTCATCCGTCAGGGAAAGGATTGACCCGTAATTTGTTTCTGGATTCGAGGCACAACAGCGGAACATGAAAAGTACAATGGTAGACGCTGATTTCACAAACTATCTAGGGGCCTCTGGGGCCTGAGCCTGTCGGATCACTGCCGTGCAGATAAATCAGCTCCAAATTCCCGACTGTGCATGCGGTGGCGCCATCAATTTCGTGATTTCATAGTGGTGAGAACCTTGCTGTTCTCAACAGATGGTGTTGCTAAGATGAGCTGCTTAGGGACTTAAAGTAATCACCTGGGCATGATCTGAAACCAAACGACCTATTAGGCTGGTTTCATCGATAACCTCCAGAGTGGCTTGCTTAATAAGTTTATTTAATGAAACAAAAAGCTGTGTCGCCTCCTAGGGGACCATGACACCACTGCAGGCTTTGGCTTGTGTTCTATGGGTGTTCTTGTTTCAGGGTTCCCCTAGGGCCCAGTCCTGGAAAACCTGAATGTGCCAAGGAAATCTGGTTGTGTCAGGGAAATTGAAAAAGCCTTCAATTCACAAAGCCTGTGGTTTGTGTTCTGTGGTTGTTCTTGATTCAAGGGTCTCTCAGACTGGATAACCTGGAAATCTTAGGGAAATTTGAAAAAAGTCAGGGAAATTCAGCAAATTAATGATACAGTACACATGGCTAGTTGTTGGTTAACACAAATATCAAGACATGACAGGCAATTAATGCTATGGAAGAAATTAATAATAAAATTTTGAGTTTAAAAACTAAATGTGTTGTTTCATTATGAAAATTTGTGTTCAATCTCCATTTTACATACCTGCATGACAAGCAATAAATATAGCATTCCTTACATATTCTTGAATTTTCAGTGGTCAGGGTTGTCAGGGAAATTTATTTTGAAACTTAAAGGTCAAGTGAAAGTCAGAGAAGTCGAAAATGTCATCTCTGGGGGGACCATTGATTTGTTTGAGATGGTTCCATAACCATCCTGCGCTTCTTTATGGTCTTGGCCAATTATAACTTTGGTCTTAGTATGGTCTTGTACTCTAGGAAACCCTGGAAAAGGCAGGGGAACCACAACCAGAACCTTCCCGTAAAATGGTAGACTTGCGTCTTTTGAACCAACCTTCAATTGGTTTAAGTTGAATAAGTTAGTTGTAAATGCAAGAAGCCTTCAAAATTGCAGTAACGCCAAGAAGGACGCTGGTCAGTTTTGGGTGCATTGAAATTGACCTTGTCAGATTAAGTCGGATGGCTGAATGATCCTAGTTTCAAAAGCAAACCTCGAGGAATCTGTTCTGTCACAGTAGCTGTCGAATAAATATTGACAAGAAACAGCTGAACGTAAGCTTCTCAGATGGACTAAAACAACATGAGCACGAGTTTGACATTCTGGCCTCTTGAAGATCCTAAACGCACATCTTACACTGTTTGCCTATGTAACACGTTGTTATCACGTGTTTAGCCTTGTATCAAAAGAACATTAATGAGATCCTCACATTGTTGTATTGAGCAGTGTATTGAGCTAGACCATTACTTTAATCTGACAACCACAATGTCTTTCTCTTTTGCAATCAGCTAAGGATGATAGCAACGCCTTCCTAGAAATATATTTAGGTCCACTTTGGAAGCTTCCTTTAGTTTTTGCTATTCTTCTTAGCAGATTTCATTGTGATTTGACGTCTGTTAAGAACAATATCTTGCACTTTCTATTGACATCTTTATTGATAAACTGTCTGGGCATCTTTCCAGTCTGGAATTTGGTTGGAAATCAAACATTCTCGAAACCAGTATTGGGCGTTTCAGTTCTGGCATATCCCAAGAGATGTATTTAGATTGAAAGCATTTTCAATCCTGGCCTTTTCTTAAGAAACCGAATGGCTTCAGCTTTGAGAGCATTTGTGACATGTCAGAAGATTTTTCAGTCTTCGTTGATTACTACTCTGTGGACATCTGTCCGTTTAAACATTTGTCCAAAATACATTTTTTTGCAAAGATAATCTATGCGCTTTATGAAAATGCCATCTATGAATATTACTTCTTTAAAAATTGTCTTGTTTAAACGGCAGCCAGAAGGCTCATTGGAGTACAAATGCAAGTTGCAGGATAATTTGCGACATACATGTAATTGGCATTTTTATTACCCTCACTGGTGCCCTTGATGTTGTTAATATTACTCCATCATCCAGTGCATTTGCTCAGTTGGGTTTAATTTAATTCTGATTTTCATTTGCTTTTTCTGTCTTAGATGTTAATTAGCATTAATTAATCCGATAATGTCAGAGCTAGCTCTCTGCGATGCCTCATCGCTTAGAAGATTTGTGCTGAATGAAGTTTGAAAAACATGATAGACTTGCTATATGTTTGAAAAAATGCGAGGAAAATGAAAATTTGACTCACGTAATTGCCATTTGTAGGTTGGCTTAGTACTAAGCCTGCTAAGGGTTTGGATCTTCTTAAGGGCTTTCTTAGGTTCATACATTTACCTTCAGAGCTCACACGAGAAAAGTGCCATTAAAGTTCAGTATTAATTAACAGGGTTTATCCAAACCTAAAAAACATGTAATTGTCAGGAAAATTGAAAAGGCCTGGAGATGTCGGGGAATAGTCAGGGAAAATAGATTTACTTTGAAGAAATTAGGGAATTTCAGCAAATAAATAATACATTTTTCATTGAGTTACACAAACATCGAAGTTATTGATTAAGTTCATAATGAAATTATCAATTTTAAAAAGAACTATTCAAAATTTGCTGTTCCCTTAGGAAAATTTGTCTTCTATCTCCTGTTTCTATAAAAAAGAAATAAATATACAGTACATGTGCCATATTTTTAAATTGCCAGTGGTCGGGATGGTCAGGGAAATTTGTTTTAAGACATTATCCCCGGCATTATCACTGACAAATGTTTTTGAAAAAAAATATTTCAGATAACTGGATATAAGTATTTCATTTATGAATGTTGGAATAGGCAGAACAATGTCATATCCAATAACTTGATAAAGATCATAAACGATATTAAGGCAGTGACTCCAATCAATGAGATCGAGTTGGTATGCAGCACAAAGCTTCTGTGCCATTTCCTGTTCGATGGCAAATCATTGCTAAACGCTTACCGGTAATAAAAGGTATGATTTTGGCAAAAGATACTGTAGATGGTTTCAGAGCATCCTCCATTAACTGTAAGTTTACTTCAGGTGCCGTTAAGTGAATATATTTCTGTAGTTTCCAGCTGGGTTAATAGGCTATTGGCGAAAAGTTTTCTAAACGCGCCATTCATTTCGAACTGCTCGTAAAAACTTTGATGGCTTTATTATATCCCTAATTTTGCATTTTAGTATCGCTCGCGAATTGGCAAATTGAAATCATCCCACGTGCAGCGAATTTTGGGGGAAATTTTAATGCAGGGATCATCTCAATTGCTGCAATAATTCCACTTAGCGCATTTATGGGTAGCATATGTGCCAGGCAGACGTATAAACATTTTTTATGGAACTGCATGGCTGTGCTGTTGAGGCGCTGGGTAATAACAGTTAGCATTTATCACGTCTGTAGCCGCAGAAAAAACACGATGAGACAGCCTGGAAACCCTCACGAATTTGCATACGAAGACGATTTTTTTTATTCACACGCTCTTCATTCATCAAATGCGCCAGCCGTAGGTGCAATGAACTTCTTTAGACTGCATCTGACTTGTGCATTGAAAGAATATACGCTGTATATTACATTGTGGTTGTTGCAAGGTTTCACAGGTATGCCAAGTTCATCGTTTGAATGAAGGTCATCTGTGGATCTTATAAGTGAAAATTACGTGCCTGAGCATAACTTGTAATCGAAGACAGCGGAAATGGCTCTCAAAGAATTGACAGAACAATCCTCATTTGGAACTTCCAATGGAATAACGCAAATTGAACAACGAATCCATCGTCTGTGGCAGATCTGGTTGAATTGGAAGAATCGTTGCAATATCTAATGACCCAGGAGTGAAAACAGATGAAACAGGCACGAATTGGCGTTTTTCAGTACTGAATACGTGACAATTAAGTTATTTTCAATAAATAAACGCACTGATTGTACAATACATGCAGTATAAAATGCACTTGCGATGTAAATAATCTTTAGTCAACGCCCTCAGCATTTATTGTCATTTCCAGACACCCCCCAATTGATGACACAATCATTGACCAAAAAAATGTTTGCTGTCTCAATTGATCCTTTTTATTTATTTGTTGTTTTTTGTGTTTTCTTGGTCGATGTAGACAGGTTTCACTGGCGAGAAAGCTGCGAAAGTTGAGGTAAATGTTACAAGGTGAGACTGGGATTGTGTGAACTGTCCATGTTGTGTAGTTTGAGCGTTTTGGAAAGATGAAGTTCAAATACATGTATTGTCATTTCCCTCCCCCCCCATGACAGCATTTATCGTCATGTCCATACATCTCCACCAATTGATGACATAATAATTGACCAAAAATATTTTAGCTGTCGCAATTTATCCTTTTTTATTTATTTGTTATTTTTGTGTGTAATTTTATTTATCTGCCCCTTCCACCAGGCAATCACTGCCAGCCTGCGAACCGTTAGGAGAAGCCACAAATTAGGGAACAGCAATGATGACGTCATAATTTGGGCAACCACCCCCTCATCATGTCTGATGATTTGTCTCTCCATGGGGCCCCTAACTTTCCTCTAACTTCCTTTAACCCCGCGCTATCATTTTTGCATGGAAGCCAGTATTTGGGGTCCAAAATTGCAGTTTTTTGTTCGATAAGAGCAGTAATCAAATACTGGATCTCATGTAAGTTTAGCTCATTGTGTCGTTCATTGTGACTGTTCTTTGGAAGGTATATTCCAATTTTGATCCGGGAAGTGCAAAAATTGAACAGTGGTCGCCATCTTGGAACTCCTTATCTCGAATGCACGCCTTAAGAACCGCGTTTTTGATTGTTTTCATATTTTTGGAAGGCGTGAATAAAAGCTTCGCAAAACTGCTAGAAAAATGCGGAGAAAAATATAAACAATGAGCCAAACGAGGCGCACCTTCTTCGACAATTGAAATGCATTCATATTGGCAGCAAGCTGAGGTCCAATTGAAATTGCGTGATGCGTGAAGCCTAATTGGGCCTGAAATGTCTTCCCCTCCCAAATCCTAACCGGATTAAGTCGCTCGCTGATTTCGACTAATTTCGTTATTCCAAGAAAATCTTATAAACAAGCTGGCGCAGTTAGATTTAGAGGGAAAAGAAAACGCTGTTGCTGGGCTGCACTATACGATAGTCAATTCAATTCAAATCAAACCTGCACCTACAGTCATCTCGCCTGGTCACCTACATCATGGCTAAATTGAATTTCCAATAGCTTAAGAAATTGCTTTGCAAGTCAGGACATGTTAATGTCTAATGGCATTCAAGAAAGGGTTCCACAAGTGGATTGGAACGACAAGTTCCACCACCTCTCTGGGAGAACAAGACTCAAAGTGGATTTGATAATTACACCTTCTGTTACCATGGCTTGGCCCTTTCGTTAAATTGGATTCTGCGTGAGCTCGTTATCAGCTTGACGTCGATTAGCGGATGGTAAATAAGGACTAATAAGTATTGACAGGGCGCTCTGACTGTGCGCATGCCCGTGATTAAATTGATGTGGTAACTGGCAAAAAACGCCTGGCTTCATTACGAATTAAAACTCATTTCTTCATTAATTTTCAAGTTGCGCAAAGGCTTTGGGGCGAATCCAAGGCTATTCTCATGGACCAAGACAGATTTGGCTGCGCAAATTGACTTCGTTTAACCTGTCCTCTAATGAGAGAAACAGAAGATGCTCAGTTTGCCCTTTTCTGGGAACTTACATAATTTTTTAATGCGATGGATAGGATGTTTGCGATGAAGTAGTTTATTCTTCCTTCGGTCCTTCGTTGTGTATTCACCTATTTGACATCTCAGTGTTGCAAGTCATGGACGAGGCTTGCAGACCCTATTCCGCCAAGATAATGAGCTGTACTTGTGAATGTAGGGAGTAATGTGGAATTATAGTGTTCCGCAATAAAAAATGTCTACCCTTCGGTGTTTCTACTTCTCCATACCTTACAAGTACATGTAATCGAATTGTAAGAGTTGTTATTAATTAAAATTGTTTGATATTATTGGTGAAACACATAACTACAAGCACAACTTATGCAATAATACTTGAACCTACTGTTTAATTTCGAATGGAAACCATGTTAGCATGCGGTTTTTAATTATGATGAGTTGATAACTCAAAACACTCAATATTTACACTTAACAAGACTTATTTCATAATATGAAGAATCCTAGCCAAAATTGTACGGGATCTACATTATTATGCAGCAGTAGACAATTAGTAAATCGGCTCTATAATGCCTATATAGAGGGCAGAGTGAAAAAGCTCACTCTTAACCTGACGCGCATTGTAGTAAAGCTAAGAGCAATATTTCCGATTTGAGAGCACGAAATCAGTTTAAAACTGTATATTTAGAATTAGAAAATGTTTCTGTGAATTTGTCGAATTTCTGATATTGTAATTGCAGTGTATTGCTGCACACGTTGAACATGTCAGTGCAGTATAACCAAAGTCAAGCGTGATCAACATTGGGCTTGTGCTCCTACATTACATAGTGCAATCCTGTTAGCGATAGGCATAATTCAGGACTGATACCAATGGCATTCACTACAGCATTCTGAGGATTGATAACCTTTAAGGTTTAGCGTAGTTGTAACTTTTAGAGGTTAAGGCACACATTTCTGATTCACCCTGTACAAGCTCATGGCGGTTGTGTTGAAGTACTTGGTTTTCACTATGGTTTCAGCAGTTAGTGCAAAAACAGTGCTTGAAACTTATCATTAGTGCCTGTTACCCCTAGCGGCGCTCAAATTCAGTTCGAATGCAAAGTGAGGCCGATATCGACCTGAGATTTGCAGCGACGTAGCCCGGGAACGAAATTGAGCATTAAACGCCCAGATGACACACAATAATATTAGGATTTATAAGCGCAATATGGCTCTTATCTGCGTGTAGGGTGGGAAATATGCAAAAAAGTACGCACTGAACGCTTGAGGGACAGGCTGCGGAGGAGGAACTGCCGCATGGCTCAATGAGATGGTTTCGTGCCAGGAATACCAAATTACACTTTATGGGGCACTAATACTATTTATTAGCCCCTAGGTGGACGGTTTACCCACCCAAAGCGTGGCTTAGGGACTCGCAATCAATGCTAGCTCGAAACCAAACACGGTGCACAAACATTTTGGGACTGCCAGGTTGCTGCAGAAATGCACCATTCAGAGCACGAAACATCGGATAAATCTCTCAATTTGAATTTGGAATATAAATTGCGTGGGCTGCGAAATTGAAAGTGCATTGAAAAAAGTTGAGTTTGTCCCAATGTGACTCATTTTGCTCATGATGCTGACCGGTAGTGAAAACATCCTGCACAACAGCTTGCACAATGATGCGGTATATCAAATGATCTGTAGTGAAAATATCTGATTTGCAACCGTACAAACATTCTGCATGCTATGGGATGTCCAAATGTATAATTGTTTTCAGTGGACAAATGACCGTAATAGCTTACACAATTTTTCGATATATCAGATGTCAATGAGGCTAGTATTTCTACATTACCAACGTATTGCGAAAGTCAAGTGCATGTCTGATGCCTGATAAGACAACTACATACTCTTTGCCTGCCATGCAGACATTGCAGCACTAACATAGTATCTTGTCTACCAGAGAAGATATTAGTACTTTATGCTTATACAACGAAAGACAAGTCGTGCTCTGACGTCAAGAAGACAGATATTCTATCTGGTTTTAAGGCGATTACGAGATATTGTCTGATTTTTAAAAGCACGAGAAATGTGGAAAAGACAGAGCGTGATGACTGATGCAAGGAAGGAAATGTCATGTCCGGTTTGATGCTTCGAAGGCAGAATCGTATTCAAGCGGTATTCCACCTGATATAAAGGCTGCATTTTCCTGTCTGCTATAAAAGACATCAATGTCAGAATATCCTGTATAGTAGGCCTAATATAGCGCATGACAAGTTCCTGATTTCAAGATGAAATTTTGTAGTGTAAAATCCTGTGTAATGTGAAGAAGACAGTAGGATATTTGATCTGATTTAGCAAGGAGCTTAATTACTTGATCTGTTTTTATGAAAACTTTCCATGGTTCAGAATCATGGCTGAGACCTAAATGTAAGGGGCCATGCACATATGACGTCCGAGTTTTGGGTTGTCCGAAAAAAGACGATGGGGAAGGGGGTGTCCAGAATTTGGACGTCAATAAAAATCTCCCCCTTTCACCAAACTGACCGACCTTTATACGTTTTTTTACTGGAAATTTTAATTTCCAATTCATTTGTGTGAAAAACACCCTATAAATTTCACCTAAAATTCCTTATTTCCAGTAGAATTTTTCAAAAATTTCGCCTACGACTTTCCTTTTTAAAGAAACGAGCTAAAATCCATGGTAGAAATACATGTGTGTTTAAATTGAGGGACAATTTCGTGGGTTGGCCTAGGAAACCGTTTGTTAAAGTGAACCGTTTGTGAAGTGTTTCTATATTTTACTGCAAATTGCCGTGGCAATTAATGAAAAATATAACAGGTTTTGTCTAAAATTCATCATTTAAGATCTGATTTTTCTAAAGATTTCGCCTGCTTATATTAAATCTGTTATTTCTGGTCTAGTTTTTTAAAACAAAAAAGCCTACAGTATTCTCTTGAATATTAATATTTCTAACAATGTCTTCAAAATTGCATTAGGACTACTTTTTTTTACAAATTTCGCTTACGGCGTTCTCTTGAATGTTAATTTGCAGGCATTGCTCTCATGTTAATATTAACACCCATATAATTTTTTAGAATTTTTTTGGGGGTTGTTTTAGTTAAAATTTTGCTTACGGCGTTCTCAATTATAAAATATATACGCAGGGTCGCGGTGAATGAAAAATGCGATTTTTTTTCTCAAAAATATTTGATTAAAATTGTGGGGAAAAAATCTGATGTACGATGCGAAAAATTTAAAAATATTAGATACATGTACTTTAATGGGCAAAGTGTGGAAAATAAAGTTAATTTACTTACATGTGATGTTTTTTTTTTATTTTATACGTAAGGGAAATTGATCAGAATACAAACTACGGTACTGACGTGATGCTGGAGCATGGCCAGTTTCTTCAGATCGCCCTCGGCTGCGGCAGCGCACATCACGGATGGGAACAGCACGCTCCTCAAGTTATCGACACTCTACAGTCGAGGAACGAGAACACCATTAGTCAAGACAACAGAAGCGCGAAAGATTTTTTACATGTTTTCTGCAGGTATTTTCCGCGAGCAAATTACGATTTACTTTTTCAGTCGAGATTTGCATCACTTTGGCCAATCCGGTCATCAGGTTTAAATCCTTTAGTCTGATCTGGTGCTGGATGGTCATCTCGCCTCTCAAATTCGTCAACATCATCTGCAAAAGAAAGGCATTTTTCGATGATGTTTCAGTTTCAACGATGCTGTCATCTTCACGGTTCATACCATCAGGGAAAGTCAGGAAAATGAAATGTGGTCAGGGAAAGTCAGGGAAATGTTGACATTTTGACCATTAAGTCAGGGAAAGTCATAATGTCTGGAAATTAGTTGTGGCACAACCATTTTGATTGGAGTAAGTATCTCATGAAAAGCATTAGAAAAGCTGTATTTGTGATCTACTTTTTCTAAAAATTTCGCCAACGTAGTTTTCATTACCATTAATTTTCCTTATGAATAATTCATAGGATTTTTTATAATATCAAAAAAGAAGTCCTCAAAAACGCAGTGTTTGAGATCTAATGGTTTCAACCACTATTGTTTGCATCATTATTAATATTAATACAATAAAAATCCAATATTTCTTGTAACTTTTCAAAAATTTCGCCTACGGCAGTCGCTTAATTATTAATATTATTATTTCTTCTTATATAATCGTAGGCTAATTTCATCATTTCATGATCAGATCTAAAATATCTAAATTTTCCGCCATGTGGTATATTTGCTTGGATCAAATGTGTAAAAATTGTTTCTTGAAATTGTCTGGAAATTTTCCAAAAAGAGTCTGGAAAACCTGGAAAAGTCAGGGATATTCAATGGAAGATTTGGCTAGTCTTCCTGACAGAAAACTAATTAATTACATGTGACATTTTCTATTTGATAAGTCAGGAAAATTAATCAGATTTGGTCAGGGAAAGTCAGCAAAATTGAGTTGTAAATTTTGATATGAACCATGGTCTGGTCATACAACCCGAAGAAAATAGCTGTAGAGTAACAGAGTTGGGGTTACAACCTTTCGCTTCGTGTCCAAGTCCCAATCTTTCTTGTCCAAGACGTAGCAGAGTTTGGTTAGCGCGGCTTCCGGGGTCATATCGTATCCGGAAATCACTCCGACGTTGCCTAAAGCCTTTAAGATTGCCACGTACGGTCAGTTATACTAGATTTGATACTGCAGCAGCAACAAAAGACTAAGAAAATATCTACCATCCCAGTTTCGTATTCGGAGGAAACCGATCCTTGCATGCACTGAGTGATGTTGACGACAATCACGCCGCGCAAGGTAGCCACCTTAAGTTCTTCCAGTAAGTCCTTGCGGATGGTGGGGATGTTTCCGGCACCGAACGTCTGAAGCACAACACCCTTCATGGGAGGAAGAAGGCATGCCCGTATCTAAATTGTGGAAAAAACACGACATCGGGTATCGGAAAAATTTACCAGAAGCCAGCATAAAACAGTGAAACAGAAGCCTCGGATAGATCAGATCAACATTTTACCATTTCTATGGAAATACTGGGAAATATCCGCAACATGCCGACGTGCCGATTCAAAGTTTTCTGCACGCTGAACTTGGCAGAATCCGAGGAGCGAAACACGGATTTCCAGTCAACTAAAAATGGAGAAAAATTCACGAGTCACAATCTGTTACTATTGAACTACGGTATTCATTGAATAAATTAACTGATTAATTGTCAGACTGGTAACCTGCAATATTGATGCCAACATGGACCAAAGGTGGCATATTGGGCGAGGCAAAAGCCTTCAAGTCATTGGTGCTCACTTTGGCGGTGCGGTTTCCACGGAACAATTGGTGGTTGAAAAACACGGCCACCTATATATACCACAATGGGAAATCAGATATTTTCGAGTTCTGTTAATCGAAGGATATTTATCATTTGCAACTACATTGGTTCATACCAAAATTTACAACTAAATTTCCCTGATTTGCCCGGACCAAATCTGATTAATTTTCCTGACGTATCAAAAAAATGTAACGTGTAATTAAAATTAACTATCTACAACACTTCAATTAACTATATTTGTTGTATTTTTCTGTCAGGATGACAAGCCGAATCTTCAATTGAATTTCCCTGACTTTTCCAGGTTATCCAGACACATTTTTAAAAACTTCCTCACAATTTCAAGAAACAATTTTTACGGTTTCGATCCGAGCAAATATACCATATGGCGGAATTTTAGAAATTATAGATCCAATCACGAAATGATGGAATTATCTCACAATTTTGTAAGAAGAAATAATAATATTAACAAAAGACTGCCATATGCGAAATGTTTGAAAAATTACAAGAAATCTTGGATTTTTAGTGTGTTAATATTAACAACGATCTCAAACACTGCATTTTTGAGGACTTCTTTGAAATATTAAAAAATTCTTAAATTGTTAGATTTAAGGTAAATTTTATCATAAGAAAAATTATTGATAATGATAACAAATGATAAAGAAAACGCCATAAACGAAATTTTTAGAACAAGTAGAACACAAATACAGCTTTTCTAATGCTTTCATGAGATTCTCATACCAATCAAAATAGTTGTGCCACAACAAATTTCCATACATTATGAATTTCCCTGACTTCCACCCGACTTTCCCTGACTTAATGGTCAAAATGTCAAGATTTCCCTGACTTTCCCTGACCACATTTCATTTCCCTGACTTTCCTCGATGGTATAAATCCTGAAATACCTCAGGTATGCAGTAATTGCCGGCAATGATCAACGCTCCAAGAAAATTGTCTTGACCATCACTCCGAGTCTCGAATAGAGGAATCTATCAGACAAAAATTGGATTAAGTGAGCGACAATGCCATACGACTTCATGCAGAAATCAATAGAAACTAACGAATTGTCATCATTGTGTAAAATCTGCAAGGTCAGCAGACATACAGACAAATTTTCTTAAAAAGAGAAAACTCACTTGGGAACCGGTAATAATAACTGGTTTATTGAGGTTTTCCAGCATGAAAGACAGTGCCGCGGCAGTATAGCATAACGTGTCGGTGCCGTGCAATATAACGAAGGCGTCGAATTGATCATAAAACCGCTGAAATTAAACATCGGTTACCCAATATGCTTCGGCGAAACAATAAACAGCATTTCATCGAGAAATTTATAAAGTACTAAACGAAATCGATATATCTGACTGAAATTCGGTAATGCCAATTGATCAAACGCTTTTTCTTACTTCGATGTGAGTGGCTACGTTGATCCAGTCATCCATGGACATATTGCTGGAATCCAGTAGAGGATCGTATTCCCAAACAGTATAGATGACACGGTTTCTTTCTGAAGTATGCCTTTAATTCGGAAATAAATCACGAGTCAATACTTTAATTACTGAAATCAGCACACTTTAAACTTAATACCGAAACTGAAAAGCACCTTCAACTGATACAAAGTCATCATCGCGCTTAGATTTGACAGAAAAACATTCATTTTGGATATCTTACAGAATTTTTTGAGAAACTTTTACAAAAAAAAGGAAGATTTAAGAAACCAAAATGAAGTCTGTTCAGAAAAAAATTATTCGTAAACTATGGAACTGCCAAATTATAAATTTTAAAATTACCAACTGTATAAACAACGTTTAACTTTTTAAGAATAAATTTATTTCATATCCAGCTCTTGCCTAATAAACTTTAAAAAATCCTTACAGCACCACATCACTTTGAATTCCTGCCAAAATTAATCAAACCGAGGGTTTTCGTAAACATTTGCGCAATTTGAAATAGGAGCGAAGAGTTTTTTTTTCTGAATAAAATAACTTTTCGATTACGATATTCTTGCGAGTTGAACGAAAATTTCGTAATATGGAAACTGACTTTAGACTTGTTGATTATGGTTGTAAAATACAAAATGCATATTTCGCAATTCTAAACCCATAATCAATCAATAAGAAAGCTGTGGTAAGTGTAAAAAAAACTGCACAGGATTTCAGTTTTCGCACAAATTCAGCATTTTAGTCCAGCTATCATCCATCTGACAATCTTTACAAATTTCAAAGGATGAAATACGTATTCCAAAGAGATACGGATGAAATAAATATTTCAAAAAATACGGATGAAATAAATATTTCAAAAAATACGGATGAAATAAATATTTCAAAAAATACGGATGAAATGCGGATGAAATACGTATCCCAAATAAAGCAAACGAAATATGTATCCCAAATAATACGTACGAAATACGCGATTAAAAAAATAAAGATGAAATACGTGATTCAAAAAAATACGGATGAAACACGTATCTCAAAAAATTACGGAGGAAATACTTATCGCAAGTATTACGGATGAGATACGTATCCCAAATAACACGGATGAAATATGTATCCCAAATAATACGGATGTCAATATATACCGTAATCAATCTTTATAAAAAATTTTGTTAGTTAAAAAAATTTGCAAAATTTCATTTTTTTTTCTTTTTTGCCGAAAAAATTTCAGCCATTTTAGTCTACATTTATCATCCATCTGACATTCAAATAATTTTCAGCACAATTTTCATCTCAACACCATGGGAAATGTGGACCATGTCTGACATGTGCAGTTTGGCCATCACGTTTTCTACAAAATTAAGATTATGTTCAAATTTCTTAGATATTGGTTTCTTACGGCAGGACCAAAGGCGCTGGTTTTTCGGATCCAAAATGCGCTTCGGCATACTTGTTGTCGTGGAGGTGGGGGCTGGTGCGCATTTTGTTCTCCAGCATATTGGGCATGGGCTCATAGGCTATTTGCAATGGATACAAATTAAGTCATTTGGGCAGATTTGACATATCTGAATAATATTGCATATTGTATAAAATACCTCCGCTGGATCCCCGCATCATGCCGATGGTGCCACCGGTATACAGCACCAAAATCCGAGACTCCTTCCTGGGTTTTTGCAAGTTTTCTGTCTTTCTGGTCGCACTTTTGGCATTTCCAGAAGCGTATGAGTTGTCAAAGGGTGTCCAGACATGATCGTAGTCATCGTTGATGGTAACTTCCAAGGAATTGCCGCGGTTTCTTGCCATTTTTCTGCCGATCAAACTTCACAAGACCTTAAAGACCAAGAAATGAAAGTTCAATGCGGCACTATCGATGGCTCGAAAACTCTCCAACATCTCAAATTAGAAATGATAAGCAGGGAAAATCCATTCTGGTAGTGAGACAATCAGACCATATCTGACACTGCTTCAAATAGCTAGCGAGTGCTCGAATGATCCTGATATAGCCAGCCTAAATCAATAAAAATTGAGTTAATGACAAAACAAACCGTGCGTTTTACGACCAGTTTCACCCAGTGGTGTCACAATTGCTTCCCAGGAATCACTGTGCCAGCAAAAATCTGCTCACTTTTTTTGGGCACTGAAAGTGGATCAAGGAGATAATATCTTTAGATCTAGCTTCAGGAACTTCAGGCACTTCAGGAAGAAGAACCAGCTAGACTTCTCCACTTTGCTGTATCACAACCATTAAATGGGTGTGGCGATTTTAGCCCCAAAGGCAACCTTTGCATAAGTTGAAGTCCGAAATACTAGGTCAGTATTGCCTCAGCTTCTTGACCACACACTGACCCTTGGACAGCAAGGAATAGCTAAATCTTCATTAGTGCGTTGGTCATTTGAACATTATGTCCCCTTGGTGTTCAATCCTGGAAATTTTCCACATTGCGCATTTTTACTTTCAGCTGTGTTTTTATATTTTGAATGTCAACTTTCCGTTTTATGTTAATTATTTTTTTAATTAAAGGTGAAATAAAATTTTACTAAATAAAGTTTTAGCATGATGATTTTGCCACGTTTTTTAAAAGTAAAAGAAATTTATACGTTGTTTTATCTTAATAATTTTCAAACTTTGTTGCGGAAACCTGAAATTGTTAGAAATAATACATTTATTTTGCAAAAAGGTAACAAGTTTTGATTCAAAATTTAATTCCCTGTTCACTAAAAACTGAGTTTTCAAACAATTTTTGAAATGTAAATATTTTTTAAGTAAACGAGAAAATTCTAAAGTAAATTAAAGGGATAATACAATTTTATTAATAACTGCTCTGATTAAAAATTTAATTCCCTGTACATAGAAAAGTATTATGTTCGCCTTCAGCTATGTAATTAAATTTTTTTTACTAAGAACCGAGTTTTCAAATATGATTTTTGCAATTTTTTTTTGCAAAAAACGAGAAAATTGAATATATTACGTAGTTATTGAATTGATTTCCTACAAGCTTGAAATTCTTAGAATTAATTGATGTATTTTGTAAAAGTGAACAAATTCTGATTTTATTAATAAACGAGAAAATTCTAAAGTAAATCAAAGGGAAAATAACACTTCATTAAGAACACTTTTTTTAAAAACATGATACTTGCAATGCATCATTTTTTTGAGTAAAAGTGAAAATAGAAATTTTGGTTCAAATCTTGTATCATATTCCAAGTTTTTTTTGCGGAAACTTGAAATTCCTCGAAATAATTGATTGTTATTAATTTATGTATTGTTTGATTAATGCATTATTTTTTAAGTAAACAAGAAAATTGAACATATTATGTAGATATTGAATTTTCCAAGGTTTTTTTGCTTGGAAAAGCAAAAACTTGCAAAAGCTTGAAATTCTTAGAAATAAATGATTTATTTTCAAAAATTTAAGAAATTCTGATTTTATTAATAAACGAGAAAATTCAAAAGTAAATCAAAGGGAAAATAACACTTCATTAAGAACACTGTTTTTTTTTTAAACATGATACTTGCAATGCATCATTTTTTTAAGGATAAGTGAAAATAGATATTTTGGTGAAAATCTTGTATTATATTCCAAGTTTTTTTTTGCAGAAACTTGAAATTCTTCGAAATAACTAAGTAATTTTATAACCGGTAACAAATTCTGAATTTAAAAAATGCAAAGCTTGAAATTATTTGAAATAGTCGATGCATTTTGTGAAACGTAAATTTATTTTCACTTACATTCATTTGCTAAACCAAGAGTATCATTAGTAAATTTCAACATTGCTAAAATAAGATTTATTTAGATACGGTTAAGCAAACCTTTTTACACATCATTGCGAACCAGCGTAATGTACAGATTACAATTAATGACACCACGTGTCAGCAATCACGGGTTGCACCAATCTCAACTACGCTGAACGGGCAATTAAATCGGCTTTTGTCAGCAGAATCAATTGTAGGTGAATGTAAAACCGGTTTTAAATTTCAATATCACCCGCGGCACTTCGCTTTAAGCCGAAACGCTTTATTATCAAAAAAAACCTTAGGTTCATAATTACAATAAATATTTTAATTTATAAAATAAAAATGTGTAAATTCCACGAACCTGACCAATTAGTGCAGCTTGTATCAAAATCATGCGCAGAAAATTGGCAACTTTGCTCGCAAAGTATTCACAAAAATATTTCCAATAATCACGGCTAGATTTTTGAACTGTTTCCTCACTCCGGTGCTTTGCAGGAAATTGGCTAGAAAACAGAAGCTGGCTATTAAAATTTAGCTTGTTCAATGCCGCAAATATCAAATTGAAATGTTTGGTTACTAACTTTGTTGCAATATGGGCAATCGCCGAAAATGGTGTTAAAACTACGCTGACCGGTTGGCAAAGCCTGCAACCACTAAAAATATTACCGTACAACTTGAGTATTTTGGGCGAAATCCTGATTAAATTTAAAACTCGGATTTTTCACGGTAGTTGCAATCACCTCGAACAAGCAACAGGCATGAAACATCTGCTGGCATCTCGGATCCTCGCAGATGCTGTCAGGAGTTTTGTCCCCGAGTTGATACGCGTAGCAAATCCCGCATTCGCTTTGGACGTCCTGGAATAAGGGCACCGGGTTAGCACTCAGACTTTTAAAACAGATATTTGCTAGAAAGCTAGCTGTAATGTCAACGTCATTTCTCTTACTTCTTTCTTTGTGTTGCTGCGGGTCGGTACTTCGAGTCCCAGCACCATTTTCCAGTTTTCTGCGATGGACCTACGTTCGTCCCTAAGACATACTTTCGTTTTAATTTTTCAATGTGATTTCTGGCAACTGTATATCCCTAGATCTCCCAATGCAGGGTTCATACCAAAATGTGCAACTCAATTTCCCTGACTTTCCCTGACCAAATCTGATCAATTTCCCCGACTTAATCAAATAAAAAATATCACATGTAATTAAAATTAACTTTATTTTCCACACTTTGCCCATTAAAGTATATTCATCTAATGTTTGTAAATTTGTTCACATGCATATATCTGATTTGTTTCGCAATTTTCATCTAATATTTTTGAAAAAATTCGCATTTTCATTCGCAACCCTGCGTATATTTTAGAATTGTGAACGACGTAGGCAAAATTTTTCAAAAAAACAAGACCACAAAAAAATTCTAAAAAAATTTATGGGTGTTAATATTAACATGAGAGCAATGACTGCAAATTAACATTCAAGAGAACGCCATAGGCGAAATTTGTAAAAAAATGCAGTCCTAATGCAAGTTTGAAGACATCCTGAGACATTAATATTCAAGAGAATACTGTAGCCATTAAGTATTTTTTTGGTTTAAAAAACTCGACCAGAAATAACAGATTTAATGTAAGCAGGTGACATTTTTAGAAAAATCAGATCTTAAATGATGAATTTTAGACAGCAACTGCTATATTTTTCTTTGCCACGGCAATTTGCAGTAAAATATAGGAACACGTGACAAACTGTTTCATGACTAACCCAATAAATTGTCCCTCAATTTGAACATAATTCTACGATGGATTTTAGCTCGTTTCTTTAAAAGGGAATGCGGTAGGCGAAATTTTTGAAAAACTCTACCGGAAATAACGAATTGTAGGTGCAATTTATAGGGTATTTTTCACAAAAATGAATGGAAAATTAAAAATTTCCTGTCAAAAAATTTAAATTAAAAATTTCCTGGCACAAATTTAAATTAAAAATTTCCGGTCACAAAATTTAAATTAAAAATTTCCAGTTACAAAATTGAAATTAAAAATTTCCAGTCACAAAATTGAAATTAAAAATTTCCTGTCACAAAATTGTAATTAAAAATTTCCTGTCACAAATTTAGATTAAAAATTTCCAGTCACAAAATTTAAATTAAAAATTTCCGGTCACAATATTGAAATTAAGAA
>JAQGAF010001780.1:0-27650 GCA_034687865.1 Kryphioiulus occultus
CCTGTACATTGGGTTGTTAGACTACCTGTACTAAGTTAAAAGCTGACAGCCTTTAGCTTGGAACAGGTGCAGTTTGACACCACTTTTGGTCTTTTAATATTGTATTGTAACATAAAGATGAATTAAGATTGAAAGAGGCTACTTACTTCTAAAAATTGTTAGAAACTGTTTGAAAAAAATCCTAAAATAATCCTTAATTTTTCACCAAAAGTACTAAAATTGTCCTTCATTTTTCTCCAGGAAAAGGTCTTAAAAGTTCTAAATTTCAAAATTTGGAATTTGTTTGCCACCCTGGTAAACACAGTACTGTCTTTTTCAAAATTCTGCATGATAGTCAATTTTCATCGAATAGCATAAATCTGCAAATAAGTGACGATGTGGAAATTTTTTAACCGTAGATATGATATGCAGTACATCATAACACCTATAACATATTTACATGGACGTGAGCATGATATGTCGTCTAGATGGCAGCACCATAGGCATTATCATATGGTGGAATTGTTAGGCCAAGCTTTGATTTCGTGATAACTGAATGTCAGGTCATAATTTACACGTTTACTCGTGTTTTCGCTTTCTCACGTAATCGAGGCTATTACGTGACTCCCATTTCTGAGGTTATTTTATTTCAGGCAAGTAATTTGCAATTACCCTGTGTGTATTATACAATGAACAGAGTGCTGAGTAATCAGATTTGAAGCTGGCTCAGTGCTGTTGCTGGCATGGTGTTAGGCCTGGAATAAATGCCTCGATCTATGCATGTATGATAAAAATAACTACTGCAAATTCGAACAAAACGAACCAATTGCCACCGATCTTCTGATTATATCTGTGTTATTGGATTTGGTCTTGTGTGAAACGCTGCTAGAACTCGATATCTTGAACAGTTACGATGGTTTTTCTTGCCTCTGACCAAGAGTGAGGGTCATTTAAACGAAACTGGTAGGACACCATTGGCCCAAAGACACAGGCCCAAAACAAGACTGGGTCACTCAATAATAACCGCAGTAAGTTTGGTTTAGCTCCAAATGTTGGCAAACCCAGCTTTTTGGCTAAAACCGTGTCCCCAGACACGGAATTTTCGTCTAACATATCTTTCATGGAAAGTTTATACCCCGTTAATAATATTGTAAAACAATATTTCTCGAACTCCGTCGTCCATAGATGTCGAATTATGGTGCAGCAGTGTATATATATTGTAACAAAATGGCGTCTAAAGATGCCTTTTTGGCATATGCCCTGCGCCATCTATGATTCCGTTTGTGCACTCGTGGATAAAATGGAGAAGCTGTTAGTTATAAAGGCATTTCTGCTTATTTCTCGTACAATCTCCATTTGTTCGAAGAACGTCTACATACATAGGTGTCGTTTTGGAAACTTCCAATTTTTTTTATTTTACTATAGTAATCAATCGACTCAATTACAGATTCACATCTGAAGACTGCTATAATGGGGATTTGGAGTAAAATGACAGGGATATGTATAAGTGTTGCCTTTTATACAACCTTCTATCTCCTTTTCCAGTTTATGGGAATAAAATTATTATTATTATTATTATAACCGTGGTCGTTATAACCGAATATGACTGTATTCATCTAGTCCATAAGAAACTATCGTAAAAATTCAACTGCATCGTGTTATTTTACAGCTGCAAAAAACTGTCACTACTATATAACATTGATGCAAATCAGACAGGCAAAATGTATTGAACTACTGCAAACTCAGTGTTCAACACGGTTATAACGGGTAGGAACTTTTCTTTTTCATAAATTTTCACGGTTACTACATGTATGAAATGGTAAATGGTTATCTATTAACTCACTAAGCATTGAAGAGCGAGTAGATACATTAACTTGATTTGTTCTCACATCAATTTAGTTTTGATAAGATACCAAAAAACCTGTTCAGTTTACTGACTTTAAATTTACATTCTTCCAAACATCACCGCTCTTGTATCATAGTGTGATAACATCACCTTAAAGAAACTTGGACAGGGAGAACTGTTAATTCGCCACACTGTGCAATATCCCGTAGAGCTTAGGTCCTTTCATTGTAGTTTTCATGAAATAACTTGTCCAACCAAAAAAAACCAAGATTTGTAAGAATTTGAAATTTGGACTGAATATCAGCCTATTTCATCAAAAATAAATTGATGAGACAACAAATCAAGTTAATGTATCTAATCGCTCTACAGTGCTTAGTGAGTTAATAAATAACCATTCCCATTGCATACATGTAGTATTGCCAGTATGTACAGTATATAGTGTTCTTCTTACGATGCATACCGAATTTGTGGCAATAATATATGTACTTTCAAAAGTAATAGCTTCAGTTTAAATAAAATTTCCCATTTTCACCAAAAGCATTTTTTGGAATCGCAGGGCTGAAGATCTTCAATAATGTTCAATATGTTGAATGTTTTCAATCTGTATGTATTATACAGTAAACAGAGTGCTGAGTAATCCGATTTGAAGCTGGCTCAGTGTTGTTGCTGGCATGGTGTTAGGCCTGGAATAATTGCCTCCATGCATACATGATAAAAACTGCTGCAAATGCGAACAAAACAAACCAATTACCACTGATCTTCTTATTAGATCTTTGTGTTATTGGATTTGGTCTTGTGTGAAACCCGGCTAGGACTCGATCTTGAACAGTTAGGATGGTTTTTCTTGCCTCTGACCAAGAGTGAGGGCCATTTAAACGAAACTGGTAGGACACCATAGGCCCAAAGACACAGGCCCAAAACAAGGTTGGGTCACTAAACAACAGCCGAAGTAAGTTTGGTTTGGCTCCAAATTCGCTAGCTAACTCGTCGATGTAAGGGTAATATTGAACCAGTGCAAAAGACTGCTCACCCTTTTGTTCATTGAAAAGATTTTCATATTTCGCCAAGTCCTTTTTCATAATTTCTGGTGTTGGCAAACCCTGCTTTTTGGCTAAAACCTGAGCTGCCCAACGAGCTTGCAGTTCAGCAGCTTGGCTGTTTGACCCATTGAATTTCAAGCAACAGCCAATAAAGGCAATTGTTGCATGAGGGAGATTAACTGGGAACACTCTTCTGTATAAGCCTCTGATGAGAGTGTCCCCAGACACGGAATTTTCATCTAACATATCCTTCAAGGAAAGTTTATACCCCGTTGCTAATATAACGGTGTCCACTGGATAGACCTTTGTTTCTTCTCCATCAAAAACGATCCCATCGTGAGTGAAGGTGTGGACTTCGTTCTTGATTTGTACGCTCCCTTTGATGATACTCAATGGTAATTCGTCGTTGAAGAACAGGATTCTTGAACTGAGCTTCTCATCCTGCAGTGGAATATTATACAAATCTGTGTCCACCTGCAGATTTGCCTAAAGTAATTTGAAAATGTTTAAAAATGAGTTAATTTAATTAAATTTGATTCTATGACTACATGTATTCGTCATGATGGAGTAGGTTTATTGTTAGATTTGATTTTATTAGCAACCCAAACCGTACTACATGTGGTACTAATGTATCGTAGTCTAATCAAAGAACAAAGCAAACTTTCGACTTTTCGTTTTCGAAAAAAATGTTTCGTGCTGTTTGTAGGATTTTTTAAAAAAAAATAAAAGTAAATTTATAATATGTTGCCGAATATGATTTCATTTGGCAAATGTTTTGAGGAAAGTATATGGGGAATTGTTTGTTATTGATTGTATTTCCAGAAATCCTATTTACAAGAAGTTTCCATAAAAATAAACTAAAAGATTCAAGTTGGTTGAACCCAAAGTTTCATGTTATATCTTATAAATAATGCAAACAATACTGATATGTGTAGCAAAAATTGTAAAACAATATTTTCCGAACTCCCGCTCCCATAAATGTCGAATTATGTGCAGCAGTGTATATTGTAACAAAATGGCTTCTAGAGATGTTTTGGTTAGAGGCCCTCTAGTTTTGTTATATTCCCAGCGCCATCTATGATTCAGTTTGTACTCTTGTTTAACCACCAAATTCAATTTAATAAAATGGCGTCAAAATGGGATTAGAACATGATAAATTAGTTAGAAAGGTATTTTTATACCGGTACGACCAGTACTGATACATAGTAATTTAAGGTAAACCCCTTTAAACATAACACGATGGAATAAATTTCAATCAGATTGATGTCAAATTTTCATTTTTGCTCCAGGATTACGAACTATCGAAAAACATTTTAATTTTGACCAGTTGACCTATTGACCAGTGTACGCATGTTTTAGTTTCTCAACATTTTACACGTGATCACAAAATGTGTCATTAAAAATTGTCATTGGAAATTGTTTAAAACTTTAAGAAAGTTTAAGAAATTCTAAAACTTTGGAACAATTTCCATTTAATTTTGTTCTGGCAATTGTTGACAGGGGAAATTGTTCGAAACTTTCAGAAAGATTCTCGACTTAGTCCTACCAATCACGCTGCTGAAATTGCCCTTTATGCTCATATTAATTAAAAATACCTACTGTTGCGCTAATTTGTTTTGCAGTCGTCTCGAACGATTGGAATTTCGTGGACTTCCACAGCCCATATCTGTTGATTCCTGTCATGTCTACTGGTAATCCATGACGCCCTATTCTAGCGATGTAAAGTACCCCTCGCCTTAGTACGAAGTATGTCTGCAAAAGGATAAAAACTTAAAAAACAATAGAAAATAAGTGACAACTATGCATGAACTTGTTTTCCTGACGAAATATTTGTACCTTTGAGGCAACCCTGCCCAATTCTACAGCAACATCGCCGGCCGTATTACCAGAGCCGATGACAACAACTTTCTTGTCTTCCATGCCTTGGGAAGTCTTGTATTCCTTTGAGTGCATTACGGTGCCTTTAAAGTTTTCGATGCCTGGAACGTTGGGAATGCTTGGTGTTGAAAAAGTTCCACTACAAACCATGACTGCAGAAGCCACATGTTTCTCTACCTGTCCGTCCTGTACAAATAATGAAGTGGCATGTAAGGGTTAAAATGTTATTTTCGGTTTTCTGCATTTTATATTTTTAAAGTGACATTTAAAAATTCTTCGAACCTGAAAAGAATTCGAAGAAAGGTATTCTGAGTAGGGGAAATGCAGTAAGATGCACAAATAACATGCACACGTTGCTCATCGCGCAAATAGTTTTAAAGTTTGATAAATTTCGCTAATAATTTTGAGATGAAGCCGAATAAACTTTAAAATGTTCCAATACAGTATACTATGCATGGTGTTGGACTGGAAAACCTGGAAAAATCAGTAAAAATTGATTTACTTATAAAATGTCAGGGAAATTCAATAGCTGGATATTGGTCAGCACAAAAAGAAAGATATGACAAGCAATTTTGTATGTTTGCTGTTTCCTTGTGGACATTTGTGTTCTATCTCCTGTTTGTATATAATAAGGAATAAATATAGCATTCCTTACAGTGGCATGTCATATTTTTGCATTTTCAATGGTCAGTGTGGTCAGGGAACTTTGTTTTAAAACCTGAAAAAGTCATTGAAGTTGAAAATGTAATTTCTGGGGGAACCCTAATAGTTACCTTATTTTTGACGCTAATCGACCATTGTCCTGTCTCTTTGTAATTTGGCGCTTTGGTTATCCAGATAACTCTGTGTTCTAAGCGAATGTGCGGCAGAAGATTATATTTTTTCGCATACATTGTCAAATATTCCAAGTAACGACTGTTGCTGAAGTAATTGGGAAATTCCGCTGGTGCTGGAAAATCGCTGAATGCTGTCCATTCTTTGCTTGTGTTCAAAAATGTCGATTTCATGCAGCTCATCCCATTTTCCCTAAATGTTCGCAGAAAATGTTATTAGGTGTTACGTTCAATTCGGTTCAATTTATTATTCCACAATCAGCATCCAAGATGCCATGTTGTTGGGGGCTTTATACAGGTATTCAGGTAAAGCAAAAATTACAACAAAAATGGGAAAGCAAGATGCCTGAAATTAATGCAAGCAGAATTGAGAAAACGAGAAAATAACAGTACAGTAAACAAGATACAATGGAGGCTACATACAGTAACTGTACAGGGGTAGTAAAACTGCAAATGCAAAGGAATAATAAAAAGTCATTGTTTTATGGAGCTTTGTCGCCGTGCAGTGAACTTCCAACAGCATGGGGCAAGTTTTTGGGAGTTAACCCAGCGCTGAATCATAACAAGCAGTTGATATTAACATTTGAAGAAGTAATAAGTATATTAGTTACATTTGAATTTTTTTTCAGCAGCTATTACCATAAACCAAAAATAGATACAAATCAAGATTCCACATTCTAGAACGTGGCATTTACAAATCTGTGGCAAGGTTCATATCTCTGAGAAACTTGCAATTCTTTACACATTTGTTTGATAAAAGCATGAAGCCCAGAAGTTCGGATTAATCGAACTTGAAATGGTCTGTAAAAGACATAGAAAATATTGATTTATTTTTAAAAAGTCAGGGAAAATCAAAAAAATGAATAACAGATTTTGCATAGCTAGTCATTGGTTAGGACAAAAATTATAAGATGACAAGCAATACTGTAAAATAGTTTTTTTTAAAAAAACTAATCTAATGTTGCTGTTTCCTTGCGAACTTTGTGCTCTATCTCCTATTTATTGATAATAAGCAATAAATATAGCATTTTTTACATTGGCATAACATATTTTTTTTGCAATTTCAATGGTCAATGTGTGCAGGGTGATGAAAATGCCTTCAGGGAAGTTGAAAATGCCTTATGGAGAACCCTGTTGCAACTCTTTGCACATTTGTTTGATAAAAACATGAAGTCCAGAAGTACAAAGTAATACAGATAACATTTATACGAATTGTGCTGCATGTTTTCCTATTTTAAACAATGGAAAAAGCTGCTTCTCTTTAATTTATTAAGTATCAAAAGTTTCTTCCGAAACTTGTTTATTTGGGGTGACCTTCTTTGTTATTGACCAGCTTTTATTCAGTGCCGCTCACTAGATTGCCCATAATGGTGCAGTAAACACATAAGTGATTTTTCTTGCATACGACCTATGGTAGTTACCACGACGATAATTAGTTTTGGTTTAGGTGGGGTTAGTTGATAAACTAGAAGATAATTTAGGTTGCTCTCTGTAAACATGAGGTTAACAGAGTCTAGAGGCAAAACCTCAAATCGAATTCTTGATCCGTATACAAACATCAAAGCGTTGCACAAATGCCGGTCCGTTATGTCTAGCTGTACACTGCAAATAGTTTAATCTCACCAACTTTACTTCATAAATCCTTAAAGCTGAAAATTTCAATTTCTTACTTATAGCCAGTACTAACTGAATTTTTTTTGTATTAGTTAGAATAGCTTATATTATCGTGGTTGGCAGGTTGTTGGCCAACTGCCATTACATGCAAGTTAATATGCAAAGTTACTTAAATATACAAATTCTGAGCTGTTTGTTGCAAATTTGGGTGGCCTGTTATTTAACAACTGAGTTGAAATTGGAGATATTGTGGATATTGCAAAAAAAAAAAAAGATTTCAGTGAGGTTAACGTGCCCTTCTCTAACACAACGGAATACACTATACATATATTTGATAATTAATCTAAGGAAATACCTGAATTTCCATACGCCTCCAATGCTATCGGCTGCTTCATAACATATTACTGATAATCCTTCTTCCAAACAAGACTTAGTGGCAACTAAGCCGCTCATTCCTCCGCCGATTACAATGACAGGTGGTTGCTCCTTCATGGCCATCTTTGCTATAACTTGAGAAATGCGAATGCAGCCGATGCTTTTGTTGAATTGAGCTTGTCCTAAAGTGGAGGTTGTGTTTTACAGCAGCGGTCTTTTATAAAACTACTTGCGTAGGCACACGAGACTGCTTTCCTCAAATGAAAAACCGGAAAACTGCATGACCGTGTGTATAATTGTCAATTGGTAGTACATCAAAATTCTGCATGGTTTTATCCCTTTTTTATTACTTATTGTGCCATTAAATTATTAATTAGGATTAGTTGCATTTAACGATGCACCTTTCAGGCCTCAGATATTGTTTCCTCAATAAATTTACCAAAGGTTGCATGCCAGGCTGAATATATTCCCGCCCGACCTTGTTCAATTAAATCACTCCTTCAGCTCGTAATTCTCCCTCCCACGGTCAAGAGTCCTCCTTTCCTAGGCTGCTTGAACCCTGTACAGTATATCAAAAAATTAAATTTTGTTCCATATACATGTACGATGTTTCATGTATTGCCAACGAAATATATTTGTCATGCATTTGAAGTAGTCATTGTGTCGTCTATGTTTGTTTTTGTTTTATTGTCTAACGAATTCTGGAAAACCTGGAAATATCAGGGGAATTTTGAAAAAAAAAATTGAAAAAAGTCAGGGAATTTCCCCCCCGGCTTCCCAGCCCGACTCGGGCCATGCCCAGGGGGCGCTGCGGCGGGGGCAGTAGGGCACATACCAGGTACAAAGATCACCTATCGTGGGGGGCGGGGTGGAACCGCCGCATGCCGCGCCGCATTCCTCAAGAGGTCAAGAGCCTTCACACATAGAGACGACGACGTCACAAAACCTCATGATGACGAAATTTCACCCTCAAAATTGTATCGCCTCACGTGATCTTTAGGCTGCAACCTTATCATTCTAATTTGGAGACGTCTTGAACTTTCCACTCATTACTACTACAGTAAAAACGTTTTACAAACACGCAATGGGATTGTCCTCGTGGAACTTTCCTCTTATTCTTGCTGTTGGATTTTTTTCAACTATTTATTGCGATGATTTCGTCGGACCAATCTTCAAAACTAATCTTGGAGAAGTTCAGGGCAACATCTTGAGAACCGACGGAGGGCTGGAATTCTTCGCATTCAGAGGAATTCCGTACGCCAAGCCACCTGTTAAGGAACTTCGATTTGAAGTAAGTTTTCAGTGAAATAAATCATAATACTCATGATAATATGAAGAATTCGTCCTATGACCCAAGGCAATGCCATGTTGAACTAAACAAAGTCCTCCGAAAACTTTGTTACCTTTGGAAAAAACAAAAAAAAATTGCTATTACGCCAACCCCCACCTTCAAACAAGGGCCTCACGCTCTGCGTTGACCTTAGTTATGATTTACAACTTTTGTGATAAACTGAAACCCAATAATGCAATTTTAGTTCACTAAATATCCATGCAAAATTTGTTGACAGCTTTTTCTATTTAACGACATGTAAATGTAGCTTAGAATTAAGATTTAGGTTTGACTAAAAGGACTTTCTAACTGTCTTTGAAACAGCATTTTCATTTCCTGCGTAAATTGCTACAAGGAGCTTTGGTTGACTTCGAATTAAAAAGCGAAGATGGATTAATCAAGCCAGAAATCATTGCGCTTGATTGATCCTTGAAATGAGAACTTCAAGTAACGTTTAATTTCCTCGTTGCATTTAAAACCTTGAACATTTTAGTTGAATACGTGTGGTTCATGTACATGTACATAGAAGCGATAACAAAGGGTAAACATGTCAGAGCGTAATGGAGTGATGAATTACGAGTTGTGAATAATGTTGCAAAGGCCTTGATGTTAAAGGACTCTAGAATGAATGAGACACTAAATCCATACCTCAAGGCTATGCATTTAAAATAACTTTGCTAAATATATAATTTGACTACACACTTGCGTTATGGCTGCCATTGAACAATCTGCAAAGCTAAAGTCTGTGAATAACAATCTTATTTTTTACACACAACGCCATTCCTACTTGTATCAATATTTGGTAAAAAATGTAAAATATGTGAATTCAATTTGCATTAGCATTTCAAATGTGCATTAAAATGTCGCATTGGTAATCCAAATGCTGCCTCATTCCAGATGTTGATTGCTGATGAAAAAAATTAAAATATTGAGATATCTAGTAGACAATGTGAACTTCAATTGTTCAAGAATTAGAAAATTGGAGATAATAAACACGACCAAAGTTTAAATTACAAGCTTGTACAAATAGTTGGGTGGCAAACTCAAGTAAGCAGAAGTTCGGCGAAAACAAATAGATAACAGAGCTCTGCAATCACAGATAGACATAATAAACACAATATCATATGAACATGTACATCCAGATAGCTGTAAAAATTAGTTAAGTAAAACAATTAAATGCCCTACATGTTGCTGTATAATAACAATTCGACATCATAAACAAAATATCAGATGAACATCATAATTCAGTTAATAAAGATAATTCACACAGTTCTTAGTGTATAGTTTAATTAACTGGGGAATTAATTCATAAATACACTTAATCAAAACACTGGACTTAGTGCTTTAACAATAAATGTGTTAGTAAGGGACATAAGTAAATGTAATCTATTTATTGTTTTAGCACTAAGTCCAGTGCTTTGTTAAAGTGTATTCATCATGTAATTCCCCAGTCAATTACACGATACAGTGTGTGTATTAGCTTTATTTTGTCTTTATGCAGCAACATGAAGATTTTAATTGTTAAAATCAATTAATTTCTACTGCTATCTGGATGTGCATCTTATATTTTGGTGATGATGTCGAATTGCTATTATACAGCCACCCCATGTAGGGTATTTAATTGCTTTAATTAACTAATTTTTACAGCTAGCTGGATGTACATGTGATATAGTGATTATGATGTCTAACTGTGATTGCAGAGATCTGTTAGCTATTTTCTTTTCGCCTAACTTCTGTTTCCTTAGGTTGGCCACCCAATTATTTGTTATTCAATTGTTCAAGTTTTAAATTTGTTCTGTTGAACATGTGTAGGCCCCACAGGCATTGAATGAAAAATGGACTGGAGTCTTGGATGCCACAGAAGAAGGTCCTATCTGCATCCAAGATGAAATGTTCATCAAGGAACTCATGGGTGATGAGGACTGCCTGTATCTCAACGTTTACACACCGAAGGTACATTATATCCACTGTCACAACATCCCATCGAAGCATCAGCAAGTCGTAAAACACTAAACTGTCTGGTCTTAACAGCTTGAAAACCAGAAGTTTGAAAACTCACTACCGGTCATGGTGTTTATTCATGGAGGTGGATTTTATTCTGGCACTGGAGCGTCGTCATTTTATGGGCCCCAACGGCTGATGGACAAGACTGGCATTATCCTAGTCACCATCAACTACAGACTGGGGCCTTTTGGTAAGCTCTGAATCATCGTTTTACCAAAAACAACAACTCTGGAATTGGAATGCAAGTAAGAATGCGTAAAATTCTGTCAGGGTTTTTGACCACTCTGGATGAGAACGGCCCTGGCAACTATGGGCTTTTGGACCAAGTGATGGCCCTGCAGTGGGTCAGAGATAACATAGCCTCCTTTGGGGGAAATCCCAACCAAGTGACCATTTTCGGAGAAAGTGCTGGCGGCGTTTCTGTTGGTTTGCATATGATTTCACCATTATCAAAAGGTATGTTCAACCGAACTACATGTACACTGTATTTGTAAGCAGGGCTGTTAGAAATGAAGCATTGGGACCCTGTTTGCAGTTTCTGATTGAGCTGACAGAATACCAAATGTTGCATCTCTTCATATCTGTTCCAAATTCTGTAAGTCTACTCTGTGGAAACTTTTCAGTAGTAAGTTTAATTAGTCTGTAACGGAAAATCCAATGCAAACTATTATTGATCGCATATCGAAAAACGATCTACAGTTTGTAAATTGATAGCTGCGGAAATGTATTTACCATTAAGTTGCAAGATCATTACGGTGGCTATCTGATAGCATTAACCTTGTAACATATTTTTGCAAATCAACATCGGCCCCTTTAATAACTCGGTTCTTGAACAACCATGTTTGTGTGGTCAATGCCAGTTTGGAATACCACTTTTTTGCATGTCACTGACTGAAATCGATTCCAAATCTAATTACTTTAATAACAGGGAAGTCATAAGTAAGCTTCTTTTACCATAATAGTCCCTTAATGTTTGATTGTTTTATGTAATGTTTGCATAAAATGCAAGTGAGTATGATATTCTTGCATTGTAATACATTGTGAATTCTATCGTATATCTGCGGAAATGTATTTTCCATTAAGATGCAAGATCATGACGGTGGCAGTCTAATAGCATTAACCTTCTAATATATTTTTGCACACTAACATCCTGACAATTTGTATAATGGTGGTACCCACCGAATCTTAATTTGGGTTGATGGACTACACCCCCTATATAACATGGTATTAAATTACTTATAGAAGGGGAACTGAGTTGAATTGAATTGAATTTTTTTACCATTAACAACCATATTGTATTGTCAATTAGCATCAGATCATACATTAATTTTGGAATACCACTCTTTTCTTTTACAATAATAGGTTCATGATCTTTGATAGCTTTTTTATGTAATGCTGTCATAAAATGCAGTTGAGTATGATAGCCAGATGGTACAAAAATCAATCTCTGACAATAACCTGCTGCAGTTGTTCTTGCATTGCATGTTGATGAATAATGGATAATTATATTTTTAATGGACACAGGTCTGTTCCATGCTGTCATAGCTCAGAGTGGAAGTGTCCTGTCTGAGTGGGCAGTGAATGTGGACGAGAACGACGTCTTGAACAAAACAAAGGAATTGGCCAGACTCCTAAACTGCCCAACCGACTGTCATCGAGCAATGATGAAATGCTTCAAGAGGCTGCCATCTTTGGATATTATCGTAAAAGCTGCCCAGCAAAATAAGGCTCATTTAAGGGCAAGTACAATGTTTGATTTTATGCATATCTTTTATGCTTCATGACACATGAGAAATTATTTTATAGTAATTTGGTTATTTTCATTCTGTTGATGTATATACAGTGGGCAAAATAAGTATTGGCACAGTATGAAAATTGTTGTTCACAAGATAAATAAAAGGAGTAAAATTGTTAACTTACCTGTATTATATTATGAGCATTACATAGTATATGAACCAAAACATTTGCAAAATTAAGAACGACTTTAAAAAAAATAAAACCGACTTTAATTTCTAAGCAAAAAATGCAATGGCACTGAATGACAAATCCAAAAAAGTCGTTCTTAATTTTGCAAATGTTTTTTGTTGTTGTTACATATACGTACTATGTAATGCTCATAATATAATGCAGGTACGTTAACAATTTTACTCTTTTTATTTATCTTGTGAACGACATTTTGCATACTGTGCCAATACTTATTTTGTCCTTGTACATGTATGATTTTGTAGTTGGTAACATAGAATTGAACTGGAGTAACTTTTCTGGGCCCAAAACTACATCATAGTCCTCAAAAGAACCCATCTTTAATATTGCGTTAGAAGCCTTGAAATCAATTCCTACACCCCTGGTTGGTGGTGTTAAGCCACGAACAATTGGAAATATCTTGTCATGTTTTCGCAACTTCTCTTAATTAAGGACGAATGTTATATCGCGGTTCTCAAACCAGTGGTCGACAAAGCAGCACGTGGGGAAAATGCATTTCTGCCAGATACTCCCCACAACTTGCTAATTAACAAACAGTTGCAAGTGGTCCCTATCTTGTCTGGTCTGACCAAAGACGAGGGCATTGCAATACAGACCCGTAAGTGCTGGATGAACTTTCAAGGCTTATGAACATTCATGAAAATATTTTGGAATATACTGTATGGTTGCCCTTGTGTATTTGCAGTATGCCCAGTCTTCCTAGAATACGCGGTTCACGACAAAATTCAACTTTCAACGTTTATTAAATCTTTCCTTACATCGTTAAACAAAAACGATGAGCAGTGGAAAAGGACCTCTCAAGACATCATTTCCTCTTATTTTCAAAACGTGGATGACGCTGATGCCAAGCACAAAATCAGAGCTGCTGTCGATGTAAGACTAAGTTTCACCATTCTGTTCTAATGCAGGGTTCATATCGTCAGGGAAAGTCAGGGAAATGAAATGTGGTCAAGGAAAGTCACGGAAATGTGGACATTTTGCCAGAAAATGCAGGGAAAATCAGGTTTGAGTCAAAGAAAAGTTTCAAAATTTTTACATTTCAATTTTGTTACTTAAGATTTTTAATTTTTAATTCATTTTTTTTTGTAAAAAAAACATCCTATAAATTACACCTGCAACTCGTTATTAACAGTAGTTTTTCGAAAGTTTCGCCTACGGCGTACTCTTTTAAAGAAACTAGTTTAAATCCATCGTAGACATTTGTTCAAATTGAGGGACAATTTCTTGAGTTGGTTAAGATAACCATTTATAAAGTGTTCCTATATTTTCCTGCAAATTGCAGTGGCAAAGAAATATAAAGAAGGTACTGTTTTAAATTCATCAATTATATATTAAGAACTGATTTGTCTATAAATTTCGCCTGCTTATATTAAATCTGTAATTTCTACTCTAGCTTTTTAACAAAAAGGGCCTACAGTATTCTCTGGTATATTAATATTTGTAAGAATGTCATCAAAATCGCATTAGGACTACATTTCTTTTACAAATTCCGCCTATGGCGTTCTCTTAAATGTTAATTTGCAGGCATTGCTCTCATGTTAATATTAACACCCATATAATTCTTTTTAGAATTTTTTGGTGTCTAGTTTTTGTACAAAATTTTCCTAAAGCGTTCTCAATTCTAATGGAAATGCGAATTTTATTTCAAAAATTGATAAAATTGTGAAACAAATCAGATTTATGCATGTGAAAAAATGTAAAAATATTAGATACATATACTTTAATGGGCAAAGTGCGAAAAACAAAGTTAATTTTACTTACAAGTGGTATTTATTATTTGATAAGTCAGGGAAATTGATCAGTTTGGTCAGGGAAAGTCAGGGAAATTGATCAAATTTAATAAGGGAAAGTCGGATAAATTGAGTTGAAAATTTTGGCATGAACCATATAATGCCCATCGATATTGCCTTAAGTGTCGAATATCTAGTGAGGAAAAATTTTTGATTGCAGATGGCCTCAGACAGTGTAATGGCTTACAAGGTGGATGTCTATAATGAAATTTTGGCCAGGTCTGGTGTACCCACATATGTATACAAGCTAACCTACAGGGGAGAACACTCTGTAGTAGACAATGGACCGAATGGTGAAAATCTTTAGAATACTTCCAACCTCAACAAATTATGTGAAACTGACCAGTCCGGAATCTAAATTGTAATTGTTACTCAACTGTCCTTAGATATGGTGACACATATTGACGATCTGCAGTACCTTTTCCGATGTGTATATTTCAAATCTACAGTCCTGTCAGGCGATGATAACCGAATGAAGGATATCATGTTAACCCTATGGACTAACTTCGCTAAAACAGGGTAAGTTTTTGCAAATTTAAAATGTTGGCAAATTAGCACTTGGTACTGTACATGTATATCATGGGTGTTTTGGACTTCTCTTTGAAGAGTGCCGTCCCTTGAAGGGAGCATCGAGGACCATCCCAAGTTCAAATGGGAACCGCTAACCTCTACAAATTACAAATATTTGGATTTGAATCTTAAGCCGGCTATGGTAGATGGTCACCTAACTATTAAGTATGACGTCTGGAAAAATACTTATATGGGAAACCTGAGGGACGAACTTTAGTTGTTGGTTTGTAGGCGTATATTCAGAGGTTGTTAAGGTCACATAAAACGTAACTTTACGTATCAGAAAATATCCAAATGTAAAACTGATATAAACCAAAGATTCACTTTAAAGGGTTGGTTAGGTTCAAAACCTTGGCAAATCTTTGCTACTTTCGTAGTCAGATATCCTAACTCAATTCAGGGACTCTTCTAGGGCATCATAAAAGAACAAAACTCTCGAATTTGTTTGCATTGTTTTGTCTTGAAAATATTGTTGTGAAATGCTGTTTGGTAACACATGGAAACCTGAATAACTGCTATATGAATGCGATCTTTGATTATTGAAAACAATTCAGATCATTCTAATACATCCCTCACAACCAAAACTATCGAATTCCATTGCTTTATTGAAATATTTTTCTGGAATGTGGTTAGCATAATGCAAGAATCTGATTAATAAATTTGACAAACTTGATTAGTGAAAAATAATTCAGATCCACATTGTTAATTTATAAATCAGATTCAGGATCAATATCTTTCGGTCTTGTTCTGGAATGTTGTTGGGATAACACGTGGCAATCTGAGTAAATGTTATTTGAATGGGATCTTTGATTATTAAAACAATTCAGATCATTCTAATACATGCCTCACAACCAAAAACTATCGAATTCCTTAGCTTTGCTTTATTGAAATATTTTTCTGAAACATTGTTAGCTAACGCACAAATCTGATTGGGGAACTCTGATAAATTTGATTAGAGAAAAATAATTCAGATCCACGTTATTAATTTATAAATCAGATTTTATAATACAGATATTCCATTAATATTTCGGGCCCATCTAATGCAGCTTATACAAGCAAAACATCAAATTCCTCTGCCTTGTTTTAATTGTTAAATATTTTTCTGGAATGTTGACATAACACGTCCAAATCTGAATTAATTTTATTTGTTTTCTTTGATTAGCGAAAAATAATTCAGATGCACAATGCTAATTTAAAAATCAGATTCAGGATCAACATATTTCGATATTGATGTGTTTCTAATGGACAACGTTACATTCCTCACAACCATTCCCTTATTCCATCTGTATCACAATAAATAAACGTGAAGACATTTCAATTCAACTCAGTACTCTGCAGTCAGCACTCAACAAAGATATGCCATGTGGCAGTGGGTGTAATCCATCAACCCAATCTTAAATGGACATTGACAAACTATTGATGAACGAATACGACGACATTTCGCAAATGGCAGTAGACTACTGTCTACTGACTATCTTAGTTGAAGTCGAAGGTCAACTTCTCAGAAGTTGTTATTCCCCTGCCAGCCAGAGTCTAGCATTTGAGCTTTTGGCAAGCTTCCCATGTTAATTATGTCATAGTTCATATATCTAGTCAGTTGATATTGAAGGTCTCCATTGATTTCGTTATTAGAGCTGGGTCAGATCTGTACAGTTGTCTGCAGTAAATAATGGGAGTTCTGCCAACCTTAGTCTTTGTATTAATTGTTCGATGCTTCCAACTTATTTCCTGCGATGAAGGTGAAGGGCCAATTTACCAAACAAACCTTGGAAAAATCCAGGGCACTATCATGATCAACGATGGAGGGCTGGAGTTTTTTGCATTTCGTGGCATTCCTTACGCCAAACCACCAGTCAAGGAGCGAAGATTTAAGGTAAGGGGGCATCCATAAAGGACGTCCGGATCGTCAATTGGACTTTTTATAAAAATTTCGCATACAGCGTTTTCATTATCGTTCACTTTCTATAATATTTCTTATGAAAACTCCACTAAAATCCATTATTTCTGCTGAATTTTGTTAAAAATATTTCGCTTACGGCTTTCCTAAGTAGTAAAGCGGTATTTGGCTACTTAGCAAATTTTTATCCAAAAATATTGCTTGCAACGTTTCCATCATTGTGAATAATTTTTATAATATCGAAAGAACAACAGGTTCCCCCAGACTTGGAACTTCTGGAAAAGTCAGGAGAACCTGGAGGATCAGGAGAACCTGGAAAACCCTGGAGAAATTGACATCGTTATTAATACAAATACATTAAAAATCCATTATTTCCAGTAATTTTTCAGAAAAATCGCGAATGGCTTAATTAAAATGTATTAATATAAAGCCCTTTAACAAGATTGTTGGCTAATATCCGCCATTTTGTGATTTAGAATTTCTAAAATGTTCTCCACATAGCATTTTAAATGGGGCATTTCTTTCAATCTGATCAGTGTCTTTTATCTGCTATTCCCAGCTTTTACTACTGAAATTGCTTTCATACAATACAATTTTGAAAAGAACATCAATACAGCATTCAAAAGAATTGATGATTCCCAAGTTTTAAAATATGATTGGTTAAACACACGACTTGTCGCTTCCTGAAGTAAAAAATATGCCAAATTCGTAAAAATTGTTCCAGGACGTCCTTCATGGATGGCCCCTAGAAATTATTGATAAATTTGTTATCTTGACTTTGTTGTCACCCAGCCCAGTTTATGAATTTATTTGTTCAAACTCGATATTATACTAAAGAAGACTTGAGCAAAATTATTTGATTTTGAAAAATTAGGTTCCAGAAGCTCTGCATGAAGAATGGCCTGGTGTCTTGGATGCTACAGAAGATGGCGCTGTGTGCATCCAGTACCAGTTGTTCGCCAAGGAGATGATGGGGGATGAGGACTGCTTGTACCTCAACGTGTACACTCCAAAGGTGAGACCTTCTCTATCACTGGATTTTAGAAAATAAATTACATGATTGCCTACATGTATATCCATTTCTAACAGGTTGCAGCCCAGAAGTTTGAAAAGCTACTCCCGGTAATGGTTTACATTCACGGTGGTGGATTTTATACGGGAAGTGGGTCTTCTTCCTTGCATGGACCTCAGCGACTTATGAGCAAGCCAGGCGTTATACTAGTTACGTTCAATTACAGATTGGGACCTTTTGGTTAGCTGAATTTTATGGAGGAATATTGGTCATTGGCTGAATGCAAAATTGAGATATTTTGAATTTCCATAAGGGTTCTTCACCACGATGGACACGAACTCTCCAGGCAATTATGGGCTGCTTGACCAAGTTATGGCTTTGGAATGGGTTCGGGACAACATAAAAGCGTTTGGAGGAGAGCCCAGCCAAGTGACCATTTTTGGGGAAAGCGCTGGTAGCGCCTCTGTCGGTTTTCATATACTTTCACCCCTTTCCAAAGGTAAGCCTGATCTATAACCATTCTCAACAAACACGCATTGATTCCACAACCAATTGTGGGACATATGCGTGTATGTGTGTGTGTTGAGAAGCTAGTCACAATTGATTTGACCTAAGTGCAAATTTTTGAAAATGACTTATCAATTTTAATAATTAAGCTAAACCCCTGGCCGAATACATTTGAAAAATTCCACTTGAAATAATTGATTTTAAACAATTTTTTGATTAAGTTATTTTACTGAAATTGTTTCCTGAATGAGTTATTTTTGAGAAAGTAGACCAACAATGGAATATATTAGTACAGTTTTTGGCAGGACTACGGAATAGTCCCTGCTGCTGCTCTGCTCTGGCATAGACAATGAAAAAGTGGGCTTCTCCTAATGGCTCGAAGTGCCAAATTTTGAAAATAACTTATCAATTTTTATAATTAAACTAAAGCTCTGGGCGAAAACATTTGAAAAAATCCATTAAAAATAATTGATTTCAAACAGATTTTTGAATAAGTTATTCTACTGAAATTTTCCTGAATGAGTTATTTTTGAGAAAGTAGACCAGCAGTGGAACATGTCAGTACAATTTTTGGCAGGACTACAGTATAGTCCCTGCAGCTGCTCTGCTCTGGCATAGACAATGAAAAAGTGGGCTTCTCCAAATGGCTCGTTGGTTGGCAGTGATTGCAGCAACCGAGTATTTAAAGAAACTATATGTTATATGTTAATAAATATAGGTTAGAATAACCTAGCTGCACCTACTTTGTGCAGGTTTAAAGTAGGGACTATTTCGTAGTATAATGCCAATTTCTTAGAACAACAATCCTAATATTCTTTAAAACCACTATTTCACTAAAGGCCTATTCCATGCTGCTATTACTCAGAGTGGAAGTGTCCTTTCGGAATGGGCAACACCCTTTGACCCTAACTCAGCTGTGAATAATGGCGAAGAGTTAGCAAAACTCCTAAGTTGTCCAACAGACAGTCACAAGGCAATGATGAAATGTTTAATGCGGTTGCCCTCATTGGATATTATCGTAAAAACTGCAAAACTCAATGATGCCCGTCCCAACGTATGTATTAGACTTCCACTGAGTACTGTATGTAGTGTTGAACTTGCCTTGATACTTCATTTTTTTTAATATTTTGAAGTCACTGTCGAATTTGGTCTTCAGACCAGTGATTGATCAAACATCGTGTGGCGTAAACTCCTTTCTGCCTGATACACCTCAAAATTTAATTTCCAGTAAGCGATTTAACAGAGTACCCATGATATCTGGGGTCAACAAGGATGAAGGAATTCTGTTCATGGATGGTTCGTATTATTTGATTTATCACAAAATATTTTTAATTAAATCTTTAAAAGGGTATTATTCTTAGCTTGCATGGAAGCCATTGATGAATCCGGATTTCGTATCAATGAAAAAAAGCTGGAACCTTTGTTGAAAGCATGCGTGCCATCTCTGACCAGAAGTGAAGAGAAATGGAAGAAGACATCTAAAGAAATAGTTTCCTCTTATTTTGATAATGTGGATATGAAGAATAACACCCAAAAAACTGCGGCTGCGGAAGACGTAAGTTGGATGCATTTGGTACTGTTGCAGTATATTTCAATTGGAAAATTGAAAATAACTTTTTGCAGATTATATCGGACTGTTTTATAACCTACAAAGTGGATCTTCAGAACGAACTTTTCGCCAATAACCACGTGCCTGTTTTCGTTTATAAGTTCACTTACAGGGGAGAACATAGCTTAAGCGATGCTTTAGCAAATGGTTAGTTAAGCTTCATAGCCTGCCTCGAAATTAATTTGTTGAAGTTGATACTAAATTAAGCCATATTCTTGCAGGCATGGTGGCTCATGCTGATGAACTTCAGTATCTTTTCGTTGGTATTTTTTCTAACTCTTCCAAGTTGTCTGAGGAGGACGCACGAATGTCAGATCTTATGTTAACGCTATGGACTAACTTTGCCAAGACAAAGTAAGTTAATCATAGTATTTTCCTTTCAAAAATTCTTATTCAAGTATGTTAAGTAATGTTGATGGTTACTTAATTTCATTCAATTTCTCTTGGAAAGCATGAATAGAAAAAGCATGGGATCTCATTTAGATATTCCGAGATAAATACTGAAATAATCCATAAATACATGTACATTTCTTAAGTATGTTATACGCAAATTTCATTAACATTAAGGTATAATCAAAATTTATAATTTGAAACAAAATAATTCTGAAATATAGTATAAATGCATGGCTAAGAACATATATTCAGGGGCTTTTTACATTTATTTTTATACTTAGATAACGTGGCACAATACAATTTATACACTCTAGCAAAAATTGCTTAGCTATTTTTGAGTAAATTTGTATTTATAGCAACGTAGTTTAAGGAAATCCAAAACAAATTATTTTTCTAGAATAGCTGAATTCTGCTTGATGGTTTAGAAGATTAAAAGCGGTTATGATCAGAAGTATTAAATATTTGAAAATACGCTAGTATTATAAAGCTATTTTATCTAAAATAAATTATGGTGTAAAGGAAATCGAGAAAATCGTGTTAGTTTTGCTTAGTAAAATCTTCCAAAAGTTCTCAAAATTCTTGTTCGAATTACAGGGTGCCCTCTCTCTTGGGAAGTGCTGCCCAAAATCCATCATTGAAGTGGGAACCGATAACACCGAACACCTACAAATATCTGGAACTAAATCTATCACCAGCCATGGTAGATAGCAAACTTAGTGTTAATTACAATTTATGGAGAGATACTTATTTGGAAAAATCGAAAGATGAACTTTAATTAATTGTACTGCCTGTTATTGTTATGGCCCAGATCATTGTGCGATTTTTTTTCATAATAAAATTGACGACATTAAGAGATACATGCATTTTATGATAATGCTGTAAGTCCACTTTCAAAGAGGGCGGTTTTGTTTCACTTGTTGCTCTGGTTGTTTTGCTGACATTCTGCCTAAGGTTATTCAATGTGATTATAACGATGTTTATAAAACTGCCTCCTTTAGTTTTATTTGGTGACGAGACATCGTGGAGGTCAATTTGTCAATGGACTTTAAACTCAAAGTTGGCAAGGTCATCATGCCTCAGACTAACTTCAATTCTTTTAATATATTTTTGAGTTGAAATTTTCCACATTTTTTATGCTGACCTCCACACTTAAATGCTTTGCACAAAGCCATTCCGACGTTTGCATCATTTCGCTACACGCCATATCATTTCAAGGGATCACTGCACCATTTCGTGGAAATATTCATTGTCGGTTTTTGGCAAGTTGTTTTCTGCAATGAAGGTGATGGAGCAATTTGCCATACAAAGCTACAGGTAGAAAAAGTTCAAGAAAGATTAATAATCAGCGATGGAGGGCTTGGTTTCTTTGCTTTCGAGATTCAAAGTAATATATCAAATTAGTTTTTAACATTGTTGTATCACTTGTTACATAACGTCCGCTCGTCATCAAATGTTAAATAACATTTTATTTTTTCATTTTCTAACAAGTTATACATGTATAACTTTGCTATGTAAGATGTTTCGTGATATACATTTAATATAAACGTATCATTTTGTTGTAAAATGATCGAAATTGTGGAAGGCTGCATTCCAAGATTAAGAGAAATGACGTTTGAATGTTATGGAGCTCTCTAAGTTACAACCTCTGAGAGTAAACTTCTCTCAGGCAAGTGGACATGCAAATTTGATGTAATCTGTGCTGCATTTGAATTCGGTTGTGTGATTATCATTATAATTTGTGTACATAAAAAATACAGAGGTTTATGTATAGCGGAAACCTTACATGTAAGAAACCTCACACAAACAATAGGGGGTGTGAATCCAAAAAAATTATTGTAATTGAAATTGACTAATTGATGAGCGCGTGTGCAGATGCTACAAAAGCTGAAAAAACGGTTTTTGTAGTCAGTTGCAATGGCACACACCAATTAGTCAATTTCAATTACAATAATTGTTTTAGGATTGACACCCCCTATTATATTGATGATTGAGATTTAATCTTTGAAACAGTTTTGATATTGAAACCGCCTTGAAAGCACACTTTCACATAAATCCTTTGCTAACAATGCACAAAACAGATCAAAAGGAAAAATTCCATATCTAGCAAAGGCCATGTGCAAAAATTAAATATTTTTCTCTTTAAAAATAATTAACGATTTGAGAAGTTCAGGATAAGAATTCTATTAAATACAAAACCTAATGATGTATTCTAATATCTGAGAGTGCCCACTTTCATAAACGAAAATTACAACCTTTCAGACACCATGCAAGTTGCATACCGGCAAGGAGCCAACGGATTAATGGATATGGCCCTAACAGTTATTTCATTAATCACCAAAGTTGTGCACTTTAGGCTTCATTAGATAGGTTGTTAATGTGCTTGTACTTTCACTGTTTTTCATGAAAGTTATATTTCCCGGGATCCCCGACTGTTTACAATCATTGTCGTTTTCAATTAGTCGATTGGACGATGCAAATCTGCCGAAGTAAAGTAATGCGGATTTTCAGATCTAGATTTTATGATAATATTCGGTGAAAATGGGCCGAAAGGGTAATGAACGAGGCAATTATCTAATTACTGGCATACCATGGCGCTCATGTGCCAGGTTCGATTCCAGTCAGATGACGTAAAACGAAAATCGACTTAAAGCGAAGCATCTCGCTTTTGCAGTGTTTCCATACAATTGCAGGGCCCTATTCCACAAAGGTATGGAGTTGTATTTGTACATGTACGGAGGCATGGAGTATAATTACCACTATTCAAGTACAATTCCATACAGGTATCGAGTATACTCCATAATCGACACCTGTTCAACTGCATACTTTTGTGGAATAGGTCCCAGGTCACAGTGTCACCATTTTCTGTCATTTTACGCAACACTACATGATAATGGTATTAGCAGAATATATGGACACCATATGACTTCTCCTAATAGCTTATAGGCGTTGTGGGACAACGTATAGGTCAGGTCAGGTGGGCTTGCACATATCGTAGTAATACCCATGACCATTGGAACAAACAGTTTTTAATTCACAAAATCACAGAAGACGTACATGTAAAGCGATACAAAAATAATTCATAAATCACCCAAAAATCACTTCATTGGTCTTTAATTTGAGCCGCTTACGTACAAGCGGGGCAGCTGACTTATATTCGGTGTATGGTGGCAATCTGAAAACGACGTAGAGCGAAGCAACGTAAAACGGGGTATGCCTGTATAAAACAATCTCTTTTAATGAATATTACATTTTTACCCTGAGGTCAGTTTACTTCTCTCCTATATACAGCGGTCAGTTCTCATACATGTATATGTTAGTTATTCGACTGTCGCAGTGATGGTCACTCGATAACGTCAGACATGGTTAGGACAGATGTAACTAATCCAAAGATGGTCCGTGGTTGGGCACTCGTGACATCTGTTTTGTTTCTGGTTATTGTCTCTTTCGGTCATTGTGATGTCTCACCTTTTGAGCAAGAGTTGATTAGGCGTGTGCCAAAAATCGGAGTAGTCTTTCACCACGATGCTCGCGAATTTCCTAAATATTTTTTTCAGCCTTTTCAACGGAGCTTAGCATCTTATTCGAATAACAGTCTTGATAACATAAGCAGCTTCATAGAGGAATATCCATACCACCTGACTTTCGTTTTCATGCCAGGTGATAACAGTAGCACCACTGGTGAGTTCTGCTAAAAATAATCAGTGCATGAATAGAGAATAAATTAAAATGATACACAAACGTATATTATTTATGTGCACGGAAATACATTTTAGTAGTAAAATGTGTGGCGATACGAGAAGGTTTGTGTACATGTAAAATAATGCGAGCAAACTGTTATTCCATTGTTGAAAATACTGCTTGCGAACTGGTTCAAATACAGATTGTAAGCTAGCTTATGGAATGGCCATCAATAATAACAATTAATAATAATTCTTAATTATTTATACAGAAATCCACTAAATTGCATTATTGGCGCTTTTAAGACGCTTTAATTTTTCAAACAATAAATCATTGTTTTTAGCCTTTTTTTTGGAAGGATACATCTAAAATTCATTATTTCTGGTATTTTTTTTAAATGTTCGCCTATAGAGGTTGTCATTAGGCTATTAATATTTCTTACATTTCCAAAATATCTAAAAACAAGTATTGTTGATGATGTCTAGTGTTTTTTTCTTATATCATGCAATTTTTTTTCTTTGTGATTTCAGAATAACGCAAAGTAGACTTAAAATCCATTATTTCTGGTAGAGATTCATGCCTATCAAAGGCTAATTAATTCCCCTTGCATGATACAGCTTCACTGTACGTTTATAAAGTAACTAGTAGATTACACATTTATCATTGCAAGCAACCCATTGCCTCATGACCCTAATGTGTTTTTTTATATTTCTATTTCAGACATTCTTGATGAATTCTGCAACACCATTGCAACTAAGAATTTCGATATGCTATACTATTTTGCTCACAGGAATCGTTACAGAAGGAGACAGGCAGTCTATCGATATGTCGATACAGAGGTGTCCCACAAGAGGAGTTTCACTGCACTACTAAATTTGTAACTCTTCCTGTCGAGATAAATTAATGAGTTTATCTGTATGTTGTAAAGTGGAGTCAATTTAATTTATGTATGTATTGTTCCCGTTAAAAAGAAACCCATAATATTATCACTTTTTTTAGAAAATTGCGAAAAACGTCATTGAACTGACTCCCTCTTTAGCCCTTCAGAGTGAGGCCATGTTAGTTGCGATGAAATGGTAAAGACTAACGTTTTTTTGCTATCGTATATGTCAGATATTTCAAGAGTTTGTTAATGGCACAGCACTTTACCAGAGGAGACATTTAACTGCACCTAATGATTTGTAATTATCTTCATTGGGTATAGATGAAATTTAACGTAATATTTAGTTTGTTTTTGCATTTCGGGTGGCAGCTCCGTGAACGTTAAAATATGGGGTTTACAATTTCAATGAAAATATCTGTCGAATTTTTGTACAATTAACAAATAAAAGAATTGAACTTTTTTGTAGGCATAAATGAAAGGAGTTTATCATATTGACTAGCGACGCAGTGGGTTACGCAGAATTCGTTCAGGCAACCAAAGACAAAATTTTCAAAATGCGAAATAACTACAGGTGAGAAATTTGCTGGGGCGCAATCTTGAATTTGGGAAAATTTTATTAACTCTATAGATGTTGTGTACATTTTTTCGTTAACGAATTGATAATTGCTATAAATAATTAAAGGCAATTCCTTAATGACATAATATTGAGTGTCCCCAAAACTGCAGCTTAGCAGATGATCTAGCCTGACAAAATTCAGAGCATGTGTGCAGTGAAGTAGCTGATTTGTTATGTGCTCTCAAATGTAGACCTAAGTTAGCGTCACCTTGATGATCAATGATCTCCAGACAGACACACTGAGATCCAGACGGGATGCTTTTAGCATGAATCTTTTTGAAAAGTTTACTTTACCCCAAAATGCTAATTTGGTGGAGGGAATTTTTAAACGAAACCACCGAGGCGGAAGAACTTGTCATGCTAATCCGCTCATGGAATTGCATGCCCATACGGATTCTTACTATTGGTCTTACTTTCTGCATGCCATTCGAAATGGAATGCTCTTCCAAAGGATAGCCTTAAGCTTCAAGAAATTCAATTTGACAATGATGTCTAGGTGGTACCCACTGAATCTTAATTTGGGTTGATGGACTACACCCCCCACCACATGGTATTTAATTAGAGATAGTAGGGTATTGAGTTGAATTGAATTGAAGTTGCCGTTTACCAGATCAGAAAGAAACTATTTCAATGCAGTTTTGTTGTGGTCCGTTACACTGTAGATTTACTCTGATGGCAACATGCAACGTTTCCATCTACTTCGAAATGAGATAGAGACCATTTTATCTACTTCGACATGAGATAGAGAAATCATGTTTGGGGGATTGTTTATCAACCGTAGGGGAACCATTTGTAAAATACTCGCAAATGACAGTGACCCACCACCTGACCCCAACTTAAAAATTTCAAATGGCAACCCATACCTTGTGATATCTTAAATGAAAACCCATACAAAATGATGAATTTCGGCGAAAACGAAATTGAAATCGGCCTACCCAATCAGTCGCCATGTCCAAAATTCTGAAATTTCAGTCATTTTCAAAATTTACAATTATTGTCAAAAAGACGGAATTACATGCAGGAGCCTCTTAGAACCATCCACAACATTATTATTGTACATGAATATTTGATGTCAGAAATATTCACTTGCCAAGTTCTCGAAATTTATACAAGTGAAAACTAATTTTTTCGTAAAGGGCTTGCAATTCAATCAGTAATGTAATCATGGCCAAGTAATTTGGCAGAAACCAAAGTAATATAGGATGACTGGTATCAAAGTTATGATCGAAAATGATATCCAGTGGGATTATGCATGGTATTAAGTTTAAATCGGAACCTACATGTAATCTAAACATTTTACATGAGAGGGTCTGTTTTTAATCCTTCATGAGTTTGCATTTAGAATTTATTATTGCCTCACAAATAATGGTCTACATGTACATATCGAGCAACTATTTTGAATTATTTGTATGCAATGGCAATCAATTTCTTGTTATTTTTCTGTGGTTAAACAATGCTTTACTTAACTATGGAAGTGAATTTAATATACTGTATTTGGATCAGATGGACGTTGTTATGTATGGAGAAAAGCTGGCGAGGAACTTAAAAAGAAAATATTCGACCCACTGACAAATACTCGGGTGGTGGGGTAAGTGGATGGGGCTATTAATCAGCTGCTGGAGCCTGACAATCTACAATTCTTTGAAGGCATTGCATGCATACACATCTACCTCGATATATCATCACTGAATTTAAGGGATACTGCAGAAAAATTTAACATTAATTATGAGTTTGTCCTTCATCAAGATCATGATCCAAAACATACATCTCATATTGTCAATGAATGGTGCCTGTACAATTGTCAAAAAGTCCT
>JAQGAF010001781.1:0-27639 GCA_034687865.1 Kryphioiulus occultus
TTACCCTCAGAAGTAGTGATGGCCCCCACACTAACAGAGTTTAATACCAAATTACGTGCCCTAAACTTAACTGCTTACTTGTAATGCTGAATCTATCAAAAGGTCAGATGTAAGGGATATTGTCCTGTATCCCTTCTGTACCTTTTCCAAAATGGAATAAAGTTATTATTATTATAACCTTTCTGATTTAGCTTCCCCTAACCACCAGGCAATCACTGCCAGCCTACTAGCTGTTAGAATAAGCAAACATTCTCATCATGTCTCTGCTGGCATAGCCCATTTTTATTATTTTTCTGTGAAATTGCTGCGAGTTTGGAAAACTTCTCGTTAGAACTTTACAAAAAAAGTAATAACAAAGGAAAACATGAGTAGAATCAGTGTTGGAAATATGTTTCTGACATTACACGGATTGCATTTTCCAAACGTAAACCTTATAGTAACACGTTAAATCCCTTGCATTATGTTAACATTTTATGCTAATGTCTAATTAGCATAATGTTATCATTTCAGAAAACTCTCACATACGAATCAAGTAGGCACGATCTTAATTCTTTCAGACGTTGTCTTTGCTCCAAAACTTCAACGAAAGAAGTGAACTCAATCATGCATGCTGTTTCGGCCCAACTTTAAAACGTTAACATGAACATGAACAAAATGAGTCCCTTACTTACATGTATTTCAATCCAGTTAACATTTTAACACATTGTGTTAGGAATGAAAAGCGTTACCGTATAGGAGAAAACAAGCATATTTTATTTCCTTTCGATTTGACGAAGATCCTTTGACGAGATCATTAAGATGCCAATTAAGATATCACTCCTTAATGATTTTCAGGATACAGCGTAACAATTAAGAAGTGCCATTCGAATTGAAATTGCACAAGAATATGATCGTTCATAGACAACCCCTTCACAATTTCCAGAAAAAGAAACTCGCACATTTAATTGTTATTAATAGTGCAATATACGAGTAGAGGCAGGTTTCCTTACAAGTATTATGCGGCAAGTTATTAATAAGAAAGAAGCGAAAAATGCTGGTGAAGAAATTTTCAGCGAGGAATAAAATTTCAATCAAGCTAATGACGGTGAAGGAGGAACGAGCATTCAGTATACGACCCAATATGCGTTACAAAATTAAATATTGTAGAAATATAAAGCACCAAGTAATTCCTTCGCTGAAATCGATGTAATCCATCAGCAACACAACGAGAAATGACATTGAAATTCCTACGAACTTGTTGAAAGATTGAAAGAAGACGCCAGTAAGGGAGCCACCAGGCTTTGGACTAACACATATCGTCTAGGTTAATCGCTCAAGCAATTTCCAACGAAATTCAGAGCCGAAAATCCCCAAACATCAGCACAAATACCGTATCCCGATAACGACAAAGCCAAGCTTGGCAGGATTTCGACCATTATTTTTATCGGAAAACTCATTTCCCAGTAATGCTGCTGTAATCTACTGTTTCAAAGTGAAAACGACCGAAGGAAAGTCAACTTCGTCAACCTTAAAAGTGCTTTGACAAGCCTTGAGACAGTTGAGAACATGCTCTGTTACCACCATACCCTGTCTTAAGCAACACACCATACACGGTCGGTAAAAACAAGAGTGCATCACCCTGGAAACGTATTAAGAAAACTGACACACAACCTAGAAATTTTTCCCAAAGGTGTTTTCGTTATGATGACCACTCCGTTAGATAACTCGAAAAATCCAATTTGCTTGACCGACTGGGTCGAGTGACCGCAGCTCAGCTGGAAAATGGGACTAAACAGCAACACTCAAAAAATAACAAAAATGGCCAGGGTTGAGCTGGGTTCGACTCTTAAGCTTGTTTTCTTTGAAAGCTTCTTTTCTTAAATTCCTGCTAAGAAAAATAACTTAAGCCCTAGTTGGTGTTTGGCGCTGCTTGCCCTGGGCAGCGAAATTGGGTTCAGTCGGGCTTAAGATTACCTGAAAACTTGGAAGAAATCCGTGGTTTTAATGAACAACTACAGTGTATCTGGAATTACTTTATATTATGCCCTGTTCAAAATTGTGCCCAAAATACACTTACGAGCAAAACATTCGGGCCACCTGCATGTATTGCCCTCAAATGTGCTTTTTTCACATCAACAAAATGTCCGATTTAAACTCGGAAACGTGTGTTATTTAGAAAATGTATTCATTCTTAAAGGGTGTTTAAATTTAAAGATATTGGTTTTGCATAACTAGGGTGCAATCCCTTGGAATCAAGGGCACATGTATTGGCATTTCTGTGACATATGTATTCTTGTACCCCCTGTGGCAATAAAAGAGTTTCGACATACAATTTGCCTGTCAGATCCTGATAAGCGTGTATCCAGCAACATTGTATCCAAACACCTTTGATGTCGAATGCAGTGTATGACTTTGGTAGACACTGGCATTTGGACGCTTTTCGTCAGAACAATTCAGTAGGGATCTTGGTCACACTAGGCAAATTCAAGGAGGAATAAATTCTCTAAATAACACACTTTCCCGAATTCAAATCGGACAATTAATTGATGTAAAAAACAAAGCTTTGGTCAATACATGCAGGTGGCCCGAATTTTTTGCTCGTAAGTGTAATTCGCCTAATTCGCTTAAAATTCCTAATGCATATTTCATTCGCAAAATGTCGAACTTAAAGCAACCCAAATTTGCATTATTTATGAAATATGCATTCTTGTATCCATATGGCTATAAAAGTGCTTTTGAAATATTCTAAAAATAATGATTGTGTTAAAATGTGTTGAATAATGTCTTTAAAATACTTATGACTTGCAATTAAAAGTTTCAGTTTTATAAGGCATTGGAGTTGCAGGCTATTCTCCATAGAAACTCAACAGAAATGCGTTTCACACAAGGCGAATTATAAAGAGGAATAAATTGTCTACAAAACATTTTTCCGATTTTAAATCGAACATTTGGTTTCTGAGAAAAAAACACTTACTCGATTCATGCAGGTGAGTCGATTTTTTTGCACGTAAATGTGTATGAAGGAGTGAATTGAAAATTTAAAAATGCAACTGATCTTATTTCATTATTAATCCCTTAATAATTTTTCATACACAAAATTGTATTGCAATAAATAAAAGAAGCCTATTTTTAATTTAATTCAACTCTTGTGGTTTGCAGTCTAAATCAACCAATTATTTTCGAAAAAAATATGTAGCACATGTAATCCTTAAAATAAGGGCTTTTCATAGAGAACTGGGGACAAACTTTATAATCCTATATCCCGAGTAAGTTCGATTAAATTCCAGAAATAATGTAGAACCAAGGCAACTAAATAGGTTATAATACATTAATTTGGTATGTATGCACGCTATAATTGAACCAACATTTTTGATTCCACATACAGTACTTGCAAACTCCAATGCCTGATCAATTCTTGCTTTTTATATGGCTCAAGAAGTCTAAAATAGCATTTTTCTTCATGAAATTTTGCTGCCAAAATACCCAAGTGTACACCATACAGTCTCTGTTGACTAATAGTTCTAAACATGCAACTTCACGAATCAGGATAAGATGCCAGTGAAGCGCAATGTGTCACCTGCGGAAGAAGGTATATTAATAGATAATCAAAGCCGAATACCGAAACAGATCGCTTAACAAAGTATTTAAAGTTTTACATTTTAGAGCTATTATTTTCACCGTCGCGTCCTCAAATCTGTATTATAACATGTACGCTTGTACATGTAAATCGTGGCATGAACTTGTACAGTACATTTAGGGGCATTTAATAATTATTTTCGTATTAATAATCTTACAAGCTTAATTTGTCATTTTCCAAAAATTTCTAAAAATTTCCAAGGAAGTAGCCTAGTATTATTTCAAATTTGGAAATAGGGGTTTCAAAATTGTCTAGTATCAACGGTAGTTACATGAACATGTATACCGTATAGATGTACCTACTTCAACTATAATAAAGCAAATAATGGAAACCTGCATGATGATCATCTTCCCAAAAATCTATCCTTAATTCTTAAACACAAAATATTAACGACATTCGTTAAATTAAATTAAAAATCGTTGATTCAAAGATGGGCGAACAATACATTACAATACTGATAAATATTTTACATTAAGCTTATACATGTACTTAACAAGCTCCTTAGATTGTTCAAAATGCTGGAAAATGCACTACCTTGACCATGATCGAATGACTTACAGGTAGTGCTAAATTTGATCATTAGTACAAGATCACCGAAAAAAACAACCCCTAATCGTCATCCTAAAAATACAATCACAAGGAATAGTAGTGAAGTTTTCAGAACAAAATAAGGTCCACTTTGTTGATAACTGCATAAAACAACAATAGTCAACCATTTACAAATTGTCATCACAGCATGATAAACTCCATATAGAAATCTCACTCTCACCAAAGTTCGAAAAACGTTTGTTATATGCAAAAAATTGGGTTAATTCCACACAGTATACACTAATTTTCGTTTTTTGTGAGCCACAAAAAAATTAAATTTTTGTCAAGTTCACATATTAACAACAAGAGGTGTTGCTCAAATCCTTTGTAATTCATTGAGTTTAATTAGCTCTCTTGTGAAACGACTTGGCAAGTTCTCAGAGCAGAAATCACGATGATTAGTACAAATATGCATGTTTCTAGAGGGAAGGATTGCATTAATAATCATGGGACAGTTGCTCCCCTACCTCCTTCAAAATTAATTAACACAAGAGGGATGTCTTATAATTTTGGTGTTTATTTCTTATGTCGTGCAGTTATAAAAAATCAGTTGTCAATGTGTAATGGGCAGAAGCGCCTACATGTAACTGATTTCGACTCATTTCACGGCTGGCTGGCTAATATTTGGCAAATTCGTTTAAACAAGTGATTAAGCACTCAACAAACTTCTCATTGCAAAGCTTGCCCACCAATAAACAATGTAACTGACTGTCATAAGTTGACGTAGCAACGGATCATGAAACTGTTTAAAGGCAAGATTATTTTAGTTTTATTATTAATATCAATACGCAAGCACATGTACTTGATCATTAATCAAACAAACTGGAAACTATTAGGTACGCAATTGAACAGAAAAAGGTTCCGAAAAGCTCGAAATGTGAAGCAGATACACGTATTATAAATAAAGATAAAAGTACAGAAGCTTATGTATTTACGGGATTTTTCGAGCCCCAGTTAAAATGTGTATCAATATGTAATGCTTGATTGTACAGTAGTATATAACAATTGTGCACGGCCTTCAACGATCTATTCCGTTGAAACCGTTATGACAATTTTTCTTACTGTAGGCTATAGTAATATTAATATTGTAAAAAAACCTCACAAAAGCTTCAAAATGTTGGAAAGAACATTGTTTCCACAAATTTAAATCGTGTTGTTGATAGCTGGCTGAACCTCCGTGGGTTGTACATACGCTTGAGGAAGCTGGTACAGCAGGAAGACGTATGACAGATAGATGCTGAAGATCTAATAATTAAAATTTCAACATCACAAATCTTAAATCAAGCTTTGAATTGAGCATAAATTCGCACTTTCTTTCTAGGCGATATTCATGCATAGGTTAGCTACACGCATCATAAATAAGATCTCAGTCCCAACCTTGCGCCATTAAAAATCTCAAGATTTCTTACCACGGGCAATGATTCCTTCGTGATTGGTATAATCCCAAACATGCAAAGACTAGCTTTAGTAGTTTTTAAAAATTCCACCATCAGTATAAATTCCTGCGAAATCACAGAAAACATTAATATGTAGCATCGACATCAGGCCAGTGTAAATGTGAACATTTTTTCATCACCTGGAACTGACTGTTAGTCAGCGATTGTGAAAGTTGAGATTTTAGTAAAATACGGATTGGGCGTCCAGCCTAAAAAGAAATTGATTAAATGCACGAGATGCTTGGCTTTAATCAAATTTTTCGATAGTTTCAGTTGTTGTACAGAGTGTTCTGTTTAGTCAGTGGCCAACAAATAAAATTATATGTTTAATACGGTAAGAGATACAATAATAGTTCTTGAAGGTAACTTTTCGAGTCGACCACGGGCAATCCGGAAACAATATTTTCTGTGACCTTGAATGTCCCGTTCAAGGTCATCCATGTGCCCGTTCCGTGTTGTTTTTGCAAATATGCCAGAAACCACTGCAGATTGGATCCTAGTGTGAATTAGAAAGTTGTAGAGCGTGGCCTAATTAGTCTAAGTTGGTTCCAAAATTTTCTTAACGAGTCACAGCGAGATAGAATTTCATATGGATTCAATTCGTTGGGCGCTGACTAAACAGAACACCCTGTACATGTATATTATGATTACCTGTTGAGCGATTTCGCCTGCGGACAAGCAAACTATGATAATAATCACCAGCCCTTCCGTCATATAGAGCAAACTGTAAGATGTCTCAAAGACATTACTAAGTCTTAGATGAGTAAAGATCAAATAGGTATTACAGCAAGTTTCGACGAGGAAACAGGTAACCAAAAACCCCACGTAACGCCCAAACAGAAGGTTGGAAACGTCGATGAAGTCCACGACTGTCATGAAGACGTTTCTGAAACATTTCAGAGAGACATCAATGCTGTCTTCGGAAAGTTTCGCCACCAGGTCTTCATTAATGCACTTTAGAAGGCAACTGGAAATGCAACACACAGTGCAGAAAAGTCCAAGCTGAATGACATTTGCGATGAGGCCGCAACACATTAAAAGTTCCAGCAAAGTTCCATCATCGCTGAAGTCAGCTTCTAAATATAGCTGTCCTACACCTAGTACTGAAGATAAACAATATCGATTTAGAAAGCCTGGTCCAAGTACATGTATTTCCCTAAGGTACATGTATTTGGGTAGCAGGGCAAGTAGGCAACTGGGCGTTAAGATTAAATGTGCCCATCTCTATCTCTTTAGAATTTAAATTTAAAAGCGTACTGGCCAACTTACCAAAAAAATAAACGAAGCAACCAATAATGATAAATACTAAGGCGCACTTCACTTTCCGTTTGGCAATAGTGTTAACTTTGGATGCTATTGTGTGTTCTAGCCGTAGTGAAGACCACAAGCTGCACAAATCCCTCAGATAGGTTTTCCAGTTGAGAAAATAAATGAACGTAGTGGTGGAAAGGATGATGTGAAGATGAAAGATGGAATAAGACAAGAAGATAGCGCCATTCCTTACATCTGATGCACGATTAACCAAAATGACCTTAACCAATAATGTTAAGTCCATGCAGGTAATTAAAAGAAGGCAGGCTGAGCACAAATTCCACCAATTTCTCCACCACTTGACTACGTGATCGCTGCTCAAATTGGGGAACGGAAATACTCCAATGACACGAGACAGCAGAAGAATGGGTCTCAAGAGTTGGTCCAGATTGTCCAACGCAACCTCGTTTGACGCCACTTGAAGTTCCTCTGTAGCCGCCATTGCAAATCTTTTTATCATATCGACTTGATAAATGTGCTGGAGAGATAATCACACTAGAAATCATCAATGGCTACACTAGTAACATTACATCAAAAGATTTGTAAAAATTAAAATTAAATCAGCAATTTTGCCTTTAAAACATAACTGTCCTCAATGTGTACCGAACAATATTTGCACTGTTGAATATACAGTGTTACGTAAGGGTAGTCAAGGAACCACTGAACCACACCTAAGCTTACATAGAAATTCTAGAAAGTATACTTAACAATCCTTCTTTGCTGAATTCTTCAGGAGGATAGTTTTAAAATCCGATATCCAAAAACCTCGAAGCAGCTAGCAATAACCTCACAAGCACCACAGTACCACAGTTACTTTCTGAAAAAGCGCCAGGCAAGCGACTACATGCGTGTTATACATTTCTCCTAATTATTAACCACTCAGCGCTAATTAATTCGTCATTAGCGCAATATCATAAAAAGCCCACTAACTGTCCTACAGCAAATGCCGTCAAAAGGAATAGCAGACGATGAACAAAACAAGGGCCACTCTGTTGATAGCATAAAATAATAATCGACCATTTGCAGAGGTAGCCACAGCATTATGGTTTTGGGAATAATGAGCGAATTAGATAATAGAAACTAAACGAAAACGTAAAAATTTAGGCCGAAGTTCAAAACATTACATACGAGGTACATGTAATGTAGGTTACATGTAGGCCTACAGTACGCTTGAAACTTGGTTGAAATGGGCTGATTTGAGCACAAACCTAAAGAGAACCACATTCTTGGTCTACTCTTATTGAAATGTTAATTTACACCCAAAGATATAGTAGGCAAATACAAGCCATTTATTATCAAAGGTACATGATTACATGTAACACGTTATTATTAGTACTAACGAGTTAGTTCATCATAAAGTTCGCTGTTATTAGTAACGTAGCAAAATATGATCAAACTATTTGCCCATTACTTTTAAAAGGTAATGTGCAACACATCTATACATAACGTTTCAGCAGCCTGCCGCATTCCAACTAACAATGTTGCAAATTTAATTGGAGATGGTGGCGTTGGTGGCGTTGGTAGCGTTGGTAGCTAATTGTAGCCCACACGCTTTGTCAGAATCTTGAGGAAACTGGTATAACAGGAAGACGTATGAAAGATAAATGCCGAAGATCTAGTGTGCAAAAGTAAGTACAATATTAGTGAACCTTACGTACTACGTAAAGAATCTTCAAAGCTAATGCAGATCTAACTGGTGATCACGAATTAAATAAATAAAGCTACTGTATTGGTTACATTATCAATATTTGAGCAAACTGCAGCATTATATGGATTTCATTTCCATTAGCATAACCCTTGGCATGCCTTGTGGCATACACAGCAAATAGTATGCAATGCAAAAACAAACAAGTTTTTGTAAGTTTAGTCCACCGTACGAGTCTTTATTGGCTTACTTTAGACATAAGGCCCGATGTTATCTAAAAAATTGGATTAAACGTATCGGGAAACGTACCATAGGCAATGATTCCTTTGTTATTGGCATGATCCCAAACATGGAAATATTGGCTTCCAAAGTCCTCGAGCAATCCAACATTAGCATCATCTCCTATGAAATCAGACCACAAAAAAGGTTTAGCCTCTCATCAAGCCAGGGAGTAAACACCCCCACACCGATGATAATAGATTGCAAAATCGAACTTCGCCCACCTGAATCTGGCTGTTGGAAGGGGATTCTGAAACGTTCTTTTTCAGCAAGATGCGGAATGGACATCCAGACTACAAAGAAACGCTTTAGAATCCTTGATCCCATGGTTTTACAAAATCTCTATACAGTATAAGTAGATGCAGCCTACCTGATCAGATATTTCGCCAGCTGATAGACAAAGGATAATGATGATAATCAAGCCTTCCACAGTGAAGATTAAATCGCAAATCATGCGAAGGGCATTGTCAATGTGGCCATAGGGGAAAAACAAATACGTGTTACAGCAGGTTTCTATCAGAAAGAAGGTGACCATGAATCCAGCATAACGTCCAAACAGCTGATTGGACACTTCGACGAAGTCAACCACAGTCATGAAGACATCCCTAAACCATTTCAGATGGTCATCTACACTGTCTTCTGCCAGTTTTGCCTCCAGATCATGACAAATGCTCTTCAGAAGGTAGCTGGAAGTACGGCACACGGTACAGAAGAGCCCCAGCTGAACCGCATTGGCAATGAGGCACCAAATGACGAACAGTATAATTAGCACTCCTGTATAGTCCTCAAACCCATGAGACGCATTTAATACGATGATTGCTGGAAATCAATCGCAAAAAGCAAGCATATATCAAATCGTCCAAAAAAATCTGGCTCGGAAAAGATTCTAACATCGAAAGCCAATGAAAAAACACCAAAGAGCGACTTTCTCACATGTCTGAATCAAAAATGGTCATGGTCATGAGATAATTATTGTACCAATAATTTTATTTGATTTTTAATTTAATTTTTCCTAATTTCCTTTGGATGCTTTAGCAATTAAGTTGTCCACAGAAAGGAAACATTCCTCAGAAACATGCATGGTTTCTGGAAGCAATTTCTTCAAAACGTTTCCACATTTCTAGCATGGAAACATGCATGAGGAAACATTTCAGGCCTTTGTTTCCTGAAACATGTGTTTGCTAGAAATGTGGAAACATTGAGTGTTCCTAGGAAACGTTTCCTAGGAGTGGGCAAGGCTAAAGAATAAGGTGAAACTTGATAAATGACAAACTTCAATAACGAAAACATGCACATTCAGGTAGGGAACAATTGTTTCTCGTTGAGCTGGTCTGAAATGTGTTGTTCATTTAAACCATGAATTAGGGGTAATATCATTTATGGAGCTTTTTTGTTTTACGATACAATGGCCTCTTAACAGATTTGGGCCTCTCTTTCAAAAATATCAAACAGTGAGTAGTGACAACTGGCGTTGACAACTTACCAAAAACATAAAGGGCACAGCCAGCCACTGTCAATCCTAAATTGCGCCTGACTTTCCTTCTTATGTCGGCATTTAGCTTGGCTGCAGTATTTGGTGTAAACAGTAGACAGGACCATAACTTGCACAGGTCGTTCAGGTAGGGCTTTGAGTTCAAAAAATAAATGAAGGTGCCCGTGGATAGGATGACGTGAAGATAGAAGGCAGCATACGCCAAGTAATCTGCGCCTTGCACTATTTTTGGCACTCCTTCAACCAATATGTAACGAATGAGCATGGAAAACATGTACATTGCTGCGCCAACATAGATGACTGAGAACAAGTTCCACCAATTCCTCCACCATCGAACCTTGCGATCACTGTCCAAAGTTGCGAACGGGAAGACACCAATGCCGCGGGACAGCATTAGAAAGGGCCTCCAGAGGTGGTCCAAATTGTCCAATGGTACCTTGTGAGACTCAACGAGATGCTTTCCGAGCGTAGACTCTACCTGCTCAAGAGTGCTGTTCAACTCAGACATGGTGAATGATGTTATACCTTTTGTGTATAATGCAATGAAGGTTCAGGACTTCAGCTTAAAGCCTGATTATAAGGTGTCCACAGAACTGGTGAAAAGGAGAAGGACAAATGTCACCAATACGAAATTCCACACACATTCACGATTAAAATTCTCGCAATGTCAATATTAATGTAGCCTATGCAATCATGCTACAGTTTCATAGCTTCTAATGGAAATTTAACATGCTGATGATGAAGGAAGAGTCAAATCTAGCAAGAAGGATACACTCCTTATGACACATTTTTGAAGTTTTCCATAAGGAGTTTGTGGAGAGTGGTGAAGTGAACGATGAACTACGTGGATTGTTTGAGGAGTTAGGTATCTTTATCTCGATAGTAGGTGTATATGAACAAATTGCAGAAGTGAATCAGAAGGATAGCTGGAGAATTTGATTTGGTTGGGACCCTTTGCGTACCCCACATGCAAAAGATGTGTTAACATGTGTTTTATTCGAATTTGGTAATGTTTTCCAAACAAACAATTACGATGCAAGTGAAAAACACGTGAACTGGTCTAATTACGAAATTTAACAAGGTAATTGTACTTGTTTCTGAAGTCAGTCTTAAATATTCCAAAATGACAACACTGGAAATGTCAAATTATGTGCTTATAGCATTAATTTAAATGCTTAAATTTTTAAGTCTAAATTTAAAGGATATAAGATGTGACATTTTCTCAGCGGAACGTCTGTTCAAATGCTGGCGAAAAAGAACATTGTCCTTCATAAAAACAGCTCTAAAATTATTAACTGGATGTGTCAGCAATTGTAGAATTGTTGAATCCGAGAATACTGTAAATCTACATGTATAATCTGTCACTGTATACTGTACATGTATATGGGTGTCATAAAACTGATGGGTGTGTTATTAAGAAGCGAACTTTCATTAGTGTTACACTTTCAGTAAGGTATAACTGACAAGTGTTTCAGAAGTGTTCTGAATTTAGTTTTTGGGAACTACATTTCAAACAAAAGTGAGAAATTGAATATTTCTTTTAAGATACTTGTAAATCGATTTAAATTCGATGGTCCAAGATGACAAAGTCAGGTTGGAAAGCCATGCCATGTACTTACAAATTAAACAGGATTGTTGTCTAGCGAAATGCCATAACAAAATACTCATTTTCTGCTCGTTTTGACTATTCCAGTCGGATAAAAATTCTTGTTTTGAAAACACGCACAACCACAGAAGTACATATCCATCGGGAAAACCCAACTTCTGAAGTTACATTTTCGTATGGTAACTGCAAAGTTTTAAGCAGCCAACTTCAGACATTGAACAAATGAAAATGAGGACGCCAACCGAAAGTCATGTGTACAAGATCTCGGCCTCACCCATGGGTGGATTCATGCCAGAAAACTTCCCACAAGTAGTATGTTAGAAAATTAAATTACTTGCCCATAAGGAAAATTCCAAATTCTAAAACTACATGTGCATTATTTGAAATATTTAAATCACCTAAACATGTCAACATGCAGCAAAATCATAAAACTCCATGAATTCACCAAAACCTGGGTCATTAGTTTCGTTCATATTTTAGAAATTCAGGTTCATGGTACAATAACAATAAGCTACGATAAATAATGGAACGCAAATTCTGAGTTGCTTTTGCAAATGTGATAATTTTTGGTAAGGAGGTAACCCCTTTTGGAAAGCCATTTCAGTAGGTGCCTTAGTACATGTTTTGAGACAACCACTGGCTACACTCGTAAAAACACAAACGAGTAATTTGCAAGAAATTATTTTCGGAACCAGGCTAAAAACTGTCAGGATGAAAACGTTATCTGATTTATGAAAAGTTTTGAATTAATTTAAGCGACTTAGGGCAACAGATAACTTTTTAACGCTCCTAGACACGTAATTATAGATTGTTGATTAAATAATTAATTATTTTTTAACAAAATTAGTTTATACTCCAAAATTAAAATTGTGAATAAATTATGCTATCGAAAAAAATTCTATTAACTTGACCATTAACTTAATAATTATGTGGCAGCCTATAAATCATAGTGTTGTCGGCAAAGAACCACACGTTGTCTGCATGCTAAAATAATTCTAAACAGCCAGATTATGCTACTGTATAGACATATGCATGTAGTACAAACTTCACCGGATATTCTTGTTTCTTAAATAACTTTTTTCTGCACTGAATTCTTGTGTAGCACGGAGATCCTACGCAGTTTATTTGTCATTGGCAGAGATATTGTGTTTGATAGTGGCAAGAATTAATATGAATACATTTAATATTCTATATATACATATTTGCATACAAGTTAAGTCAAATCCAGAGTAGGACATGTACACCTTCTAATGACAAAATTTACATAATTCCAAAAACACCCTTATTATTGTTAAACCCGGAATATTATTGGGAATTTAAAATAACATTTTCACGTATGCAAGGATCTGGGAAGTTGGATTAATCACTCAGGAAAGTATAGCTTTTAAGTTAAGGGAAATACAATTTTTCAATTTAATTGCATCTTAGAGCTTTGAAATACCGGTACTTGTCAAGCAGTACAGCTGACAAGGGTATTTTTAACAAAACGTGCAAATATACATACGTTGTGAAAATGCCCACCATTTGCCTCCTTGCAAAAACATACGAATCACTACGAATTTTTTGCTTTCGACTTCACACGTTGATAAACCATATGGTCGACACTATGTCTTCCGTTTTAATATCTAGGGATCACCTATGTATTTACGCTGTAAAATAGCACCAATCACTATGCAGACTTCAACTTCCTATAAATTGCAAGTACAGCAAACCACCTTCATTTAAGCTGCTTAATCAATCATCCACATTAGCTTAGACCTCCAAATACTTGTACATTTATAAAACCAAGAAACCGATAAACGGTTACCACTTTCCCAACAGCTAGGTGGAAAAAGTTCGGGAATGGATATACAACAGCTTAATTTTTCATCATATTATTCCATGGCAAATTCTTTCATTACTAAAATATAAGTGCTTGCAAAGAAATGAGCACAACGTTCAAGGTGCACAGATGCCTGATCCATTTTTATCTTGAACATTACGTAGTAAGATTTCCTAGAGTTATGTTGGAACCTTGCCTAACTGTCACGATTACGTGAAATTTACGTGACAGGTTTCATTCAGAGCATCAGTTTTTAGTCCTCTTCTTTCGATATTATCCACATGTTTGTACCGCAAAATTATCTAGGGTCTTCTCAAGTAAATTAGAACTAGGGGGAATGTGACGTGCAGATCCTGGATAGTGTTTTCTCTATAGTTAATTTCAAACTAGCAAAGGCTACTTATTATTAATACAATTTAGATGAAGTGCCACTTGGAACAAGCGCTTATGACATGTAATTATTTTCACTTAAGAAACCGACCTTAGGTCAAGTGCTCCATAAGTGTGCTCTCAGACATTGTCGTAGCCAAAACTTCAGGCAAGCAATAATCTGTGTAAAACTTATTCTACATTTACTTCCTAAATGTCATTAAGCATTACTCTCTTAAAAACTTACGCTTTTAAGTCAAAATTACCAAAGTTGAAAGCATACTTAGCAAGGCTCCACAATCTTAAGAACTCCAAATCACAGTCTGCACTGCTAAGCAAGCCACGTACAAGCCAGATGTTAAATTGCATGGGTTCTTAGAAGGATGAGAGTGACATACAGTTTTCATCCTCTAATTAAGCAAACCACACTAATTATTTCCAGTGTGGGTCAAGATCAGCTAGAAAACCACTGAGCCTTTTCTCTAATGATAAAATAAAGGCTTTCATTTGCAGTTTTTCACAGTATTAGTGAAAAACATCTCCATACGTTGCTAGAGCTTCCAACCAACTAATGACATATGTGACTAGAAAAAAAAAATTCCGACAGTATGATATATCAGATAATTTAGTGATCTAACATTGTTACGAAAGCGATATCCTAATTAGTGCAAGAAGAATACAGCCACGATGCAGCCACAAAGACATCTTTGAAAGTAGAGCACAACCATGGAAAAACAAAAATAGGAAATCCTTTCATCGACAATTATACAATGAAAAAACGAGTCCTTCGAAAACTGGTTATATACAAATAGCTGAAACGCAATACATCTGCATTTCTCCCATTAAAAAGAACAATTCCCCTTTATGTGAACATTGCATAAAACTTGAGAATTTAAGATATGTGAATCCTTGCCAACAACCCACATACAGTACATATAATGTACATGCACATGTATTTGAAGTTCAAATACTTAAAAGTTTGTATTTGATTTCAAGCTACAATTGTAATTCAAAATACTTGTGTCTTAGACGAAAAACGACTTTTATAAACAACTATTTATGTTTAAAAAAGAGTAACTTTATAACCAACTGTTGTATTCATGTAGAACAATGAACATGATCACAATTTACTAAACTGCTCTTTCCATGCCACAATAATCTAAAATGCAGTGAAAGCCAATAAGGTTTCACAACTTAATGATGACCACCTGCACCTCTGTATGTTGTATGTTGACCACTTGGACAATGACGCACAATAGTAATTTATTCTCTGTATGTTGACCACTTGGAATATGACACACAATAGTCCCTGTATGTTGATCAGCATGGTCTCAGCATGTAAATTTATTGGCTGCTTTCAAAACGATTACTGTACACCCCTGGACAGTAACTGTCTCTATACCGATAGAAGTTGAAGAGTTCATTCTGAACCCCTTCAGTACAAAGGGGGTTGGCAGTAAATAGGAACAATTTCCGTTTTAACTGGAGCTCAAAAATAAAACATCGCAGAATATGTTTCGAAATTTGTGCTGTTTATTACAACAGGTAGGATAATTGTACACTGTACACTGTACTACGACAATGTACTTGCAATTGCTGGATACATTTGTAGCACATTATAAATACTGGTATTGTATTATGAACATTTCAATAAGATAATTCGTGAATGATTCATGAATGATGAATAATTACTGTAAAATGTAGGTTCATGCGGTACATGCAGTTCACGGAATTAAAATCCTGAATCAGCACAAGCCTCATTCCATATGTTGACCACCTCCTTATACTGACGAGTTTGCGACAGTCCCTTGGGTGATCAGCTTATAGACGTTCTACTGTATTTAAAAATTCTAATAGTCATCTCAACCTGGAGTTAACTATATTTGATAACAAATTTTAATTGACATTTAAAATGCCTTACAAAGTCATTCTGAAACTTCTTTAGGCCCATAGTCCTCGCCTTGTTGGGATAGATATTTACAAGTGGTGCCCTGTTGGCATACAGCCCAGGTTACATTTCCATTCACATTAGCAGCAGACCGTTGTATAATTACAACGCTACAGCAGGGCCCCTGGTGAGACAATCCCAACCAAAATTTCTCAACTGCTTAAGTCAATTTTGCTTACTAAGCACATTTTTATTACTAAGCTTCTTTCTCCACAGACTTTTGGGTTGGTTGCAGTTTGAGGGCACATAGACACCTAAAGAATGTTGTCCTTGCCATGACAGCTATGTGGGTGATAGTGAAAACTGTCACAACAAAACTAGACCTCATAGCAAAGGCAGAGGAAACGGCACACAAATTAGCAGAAATGGAAGCAGGGAGTCGCATTACAAGTAAACAACGTGACTTCTGCAGCAGTCCTACATTTTTTTATCCATGATGAGCGAATCCAGATCAGAATAAACATCGCATTTTTTTAGTAAATTCCTCCCATCAACAGTTTTTAAGAACGAACAAGTGGCATCACACAGTGGGGCAAACTGCCAGATGTCCTTGCTTACATGACTTAAGTCTCCATGATTAATTACTTTAAATTCCTTGGTGCTAACTATGGATTTGATGGTGCTGATTTTGAAAAAGGGTCAATGAGAGAAATGTCGCCATTTGGTGTCATCAAGGGAATTTTTACAGCCTTTACAGCTGAATGTTTGGGGACGTTCAAATATTATGTCATCAACTTAGGTATGAGGGGGTTATCAGCGGATGTGACCAAATAACGATGCATAATGACAGGGGTGGCAAACAATTATTTCCGACCAAATTTGTACATATTTTTTCTCAAATCAACATTTTTCAGTCAACAATGATGTCATGACTTATACTGAACACACCACTTTTGGTAAATTATACTTACAATAGTGTGGATGATTTAGTGACTAACGAGGTGTGAACGCTGAAGGTGGGCATGATAACCCTGTAATTACAAGGCTGGGTCCCCTAAGTCCAGTACCACTAAGTTATTGGTGAAAGGTGAAAATTGATGGCTATGGAAGTCACGGATATAAATTACATTTACTGTATGCGTAGGCTCAGCCATTTGTGCAGCTTTTCATGGTCCAGAACTTCAAGGACCCTCAGAAGATATGAGCTGTAAGGTCGAAGAAATTGCCCTTTAGAAAAATATGAGATTGGCCTCCCATCAATTCTGTACGTGTCAAGTTCTGCCAGTCCCACCTTCATACAGGGGCCCAAAGACCTTCTTCAGGGCCTTTAAAATCATTCTTACGACCTTGGTTAGCACTTGCTGTTGCAGCTTCAAGGTCAAATTGGCAAATCCCTTTACGAGTCGAATTTACACGACCAAAAATGAGACTCAGCCGTATGAATTAACTTGTATTTTTCAGCGTATTTGGATCGTAAGAACGATCTCATTTGCTCATTTCTCTTTTCTAACTTTGCGCAATTGAAACAGCCATAACCTGGGTATGTCCTTCTCAAGGTCACTCTTACTTCACCTCTGATTGTTCGATTCTACGACTTTTATGCGATGTAGACCCCATATCCGGGGCCCCATTGGAAATAACCCACCTTACAACAAACATATTGAAATAAAAAGAGTAAGTACATGAACTTACTATTCGATTTCAGGTTAACAGCAGCCATGGAGTGATTCGAAGTAGGCCTAAAGCGTAGTTCACAAGCGTCCAAAGTCAATCACGGTTCTGGCATGCTGAATTCTATTCCATATTATTTCCAACATTGGTAGGATCACTCTTGACCAAACAATTGTCCACTGTATAATCGTCGCACGAGTCATCCTCTGAAGCAAGTAATCCGAACCGAAAGAAAAAAACACGAGTAGCAACAAGACGATAAACCGCCATTACTCATGTGGTTGAAGCCACGTGTTGAGCTGGAAGTAGGGAGGTGGATCGAATATCGATATTAATCTAAACCGCCATTAATTTGGTTCAGCATGCAGTTCAATGGAGATTTCGATTAAAAACGATTTTCGAACGCCATCGATTCATCAGATGAAACGAGCTTTGGGTGACTTTCAACCATAATTTTTTAATCTTGTTTTGTTACGTATTTTCGCCGAATTCGACAATTATTCGGTCAGTGATGGGTGAAAGGTCGGAAAATGATTGTGAGGTGCTAGAATTGGGGAAGCTTATTTAAGAATTCTGTTTGGTAGCATGATGGATTTTGCTGGAACCAACATGTTGGTAGCGTGTTGGAATTTGTAGGAACCAACATGTTGGTAGCATGTTGTTCGACAAACACCTGGGAAGTGTGTTCAAAGCTATACAATAGTTGGAAACTATCTCCCTTTCATGTACAAATTGCATAAACAACTGTAAGTTTATAAAAAGTTTATTTGCATAAGAAATCTTACAAAAAATGTATGCTGTTCAAGATTTTACCAGTTAGTTCAATTTAATGTTCATTTGTATTGTACCGGTATTTTTACACAACTACCTAAAATGTTTCCATTAAATACTTAATAGAAAAATGTTATTTCTACATTAAGTTTAAAAACTTGAAAACGATATTTCATTTTTCATACATTTTCTTTTCGACGCTAATTCGAACAAACGTTTTGGTGATTATTTATGATAATAATGTACTTGACGCAAATGATACCACCAAACCTTAAAATATTCAAATAAGTATGATTAATAGGATACTGATTCGTTCAATGCTGCTTTAGGTGTGGAGGTATTTTTAGGTCCAGCCGGAAACTGGAACAACAGGACCATGTATGAAAACAAGAAACTGAATATCTGAAAAAATAAACAATAATCATAAACGAGTTATATTACGTACCATAAAATGCATGATAAGAAGCAAACTTACAGTTGGCAAAGTTTGCATTGTTACTGGAATGACTCGAAACATTGATATGATAACTTCCAAATTTTTAAAACAATCGAGCAGTTGCAACGTCTAAACAAAACGATAGTAATGTTTAAGCAAACCGATATTAACTGAATATTCCAAAGACAGTTTTAATGTACATAACCACCTCGTTTTGTTGCAAAGCCGAACATGTCGAAAATTCAAGTTTCAGCAAGATTCTATATGGACGGCTAGCCTGCAAATAAAGCAGCTTTACTATCATCAAAACCTTAAACTTAGAAACCATTATTCTTTCAATAGCCCACCTGATCATGTATTTTCCCAGCCGACAAGCAAACTATGGCTGTGGTGATCAGAGTATACAATACCCAAGTTACTAGGCCGGGAATGTTCTTGTGAATACTTGTATGAACAACGAGGGTGTAGGTGTCAAGGCATGCCTGCAGAACAGAGGACATGAGCAATAACCCCACATAAATCCCGAACAGTTTATTAGAAACCTGGATAAAATCAACGATTATAGCGTAGGTGTCTTTGAAGAATTTCAGTTGGTTGGACATGTTCTCCTTGGTCAATGTTATTTCCATGTCCTGGGAAAAGCCGTGTAGCAGGCAGCTAATTGCGCAGCACAAGGTGCAGAACAACCCGGTCTGTATCACGTGCACTATGATGCACATTGCCAGGAACAATTTATGTAGAACGTTAGTTGCTGGCAATCCCAAACTAACCACCCGATAGATTTCACTACCTAAAACTAAAGCAAATTGCCATTGACCACCAGTTTTTTTGTAAATAATACGTCATCTGTCTAACTACTTACCATAAACCACTTGTATCATAGCAATAGAGCACAAAACCAAACCGCACGTCATCTTCCGTTTTACCATGGCGGTTATCTTGGAAGACGTTTCTTGTGTAAAAGTCAGAGAAGACCACAAGTGGCGCATATTGTTCAAGTGCGATGTAAAGTTCAAGAAATAAATGAAGCCAACGGTGGATGCGATCAAATGGATAGGGAAAATAGCGACTGACACAAAATCAACATCAACTATTGTTATTTCCCCACCTCCAACAAACCTAGGGACAACATCGAGGCACAGAAGAGCACAGAAAACACACAGCACACATATGGAGTGAAAATTCCAGAGTTTTTTCCAACATGGGCGTACGCCATCAGAACGTTCTTGGACGAAAGGGAAGCTACCCAATGCCCTTGACAGCTTCATAAATGGCCCCCAAAGACGATCAAGATCTTCCAACTTGGCTTCGATGAACTCAACTCTGCATGTCTCTGTCGAAGACATTGTTGGACAACACTTAGAGCAACTGCTTTTGGTCAACTGCTAGGCTGCTTAGTGCTACCAGGTATTATTGGAATATTCATGCACACCCTAGCTTGGCTTGTACGATGCAATTTGCTAATGCGGTAAATGATCAAGCAGCACCATTTGGCGACCTTGCATTAGCAAAATTAAGCAACAAATGAAATCCAAGCCACCAAGGATACCAGCAGGGCCAATCGTTCAATTGATTGGTTTACGAGGTGCAGTTTTGCATTAAAGTTTTGCTGTTCAGGGCCTCTTGGATTAGGTAAATCATTTTATTTTTCAGGAAAATGCATACTGACCCCCGGCATTGGAGAGGAGAAAAACCGATAATCAAACAAGTGAAGCTGGTGCACCCCTTTCCAAACAAAAAACTTATTAAAAAAAAGTGTAGAAAGAAACGCCCAAAACTCGAAGTGCCGCATTTTTGGACTTTCTGTTGAGAAGTAGAGTTTTTCAAACTTATAACACGGAATTAATACTAAATTGACCGTGTTGAGGACATTTTTTATTAAAGCGTAAGTAAAAGTTAGATGCTGTACGCTTTTGCCATCACATGTACATGTAAGTCGTTACAAAAACAGGCCATTTCAATCTGACCAAGTTCAATCTCGTCACAATTCTTATTGAATAACTATAGGTGTACATTATTCATGTACTGTACCGGTATATTGTCCACTGTGTTCGAAATAGCAAAAAATTACAATATATGACAACTTCGTACAAAGGTGTAGCTTATCACAAGCATTTACAGAAAATTTCATCTCCCATTTTACAACGTCATTGAACCTTCTCAAAAGTGCATACATAGTTACATTTTTATCCCCATAAAACACCATCCAGCCACAAAAACCAAAATTAAATTATTCCATTAAGGTAATCTTTTTAACATTCTAATATTATTTTTCACATCAATCCAATTAATTTAGTTTGATCTAGTTCAATGCTTAGTTCTCAGACATATTTTCTTTATCCTAATTTTTCTTTAGATTGTCGATCCAACAAGGAATTCGTTGTCAATCTCTTCACCATTCTTCCATTATTTTACTCGCATAGGTTACCTGGCAAGTCATTAAAAATAGTTGGCACTATATATACTTCAGGGTTCATTTACCATACTCATTATTCGCAAAAGAACCTCATATCTATATGTACTTTTCCTGCATACTTACAAATTTCAAAACACAGAAATGTGTAGAGGTGAACAAAGCCTTTTACGTCATGGAGTAAAGTTCGTGCACCAGTGCATTGAATAGGTAAACTATCATCCAACACAATTTGCACTGCAAAAAATCAAAATTTCTAAAAATACAATATAAACCAAGGTGCCAAGTGTTCTCCCTGGAACAATTAGTGGGTTAGATTGTAGGAGTTTCAAGATGAATTTATGTTTAACTTTTAACATGCATACCCCGTAAATCTACCATACATGCATGGTAACTATCAGTTAAAATTACTTCTCCAGTAGTTGTTTGTTCATTTGTTATTCATCATGGTTTGTTTACTTCTGAGACCTATCTTGGTTGACATTTGAAAAATGGTAGATCGCCATGGTAATTTACAAGTAAAAAGTTGAGAAGTAACAAGGTGATCTGCAACTCGTCCACTAAAGTCCACACTCTTTGTCAGAATCTTTGTCAGAATCTTGAGGAAACTGGTATAACAGGAAGACGTATGAAAGATAAATACCGAAGATCTATGGGATAAAATGGACGCCATTAGTGACTCTTGCCACACTATAAAAATTATCTTAAAAATAATAACTCTAAAAATATGTTAATCAAAAATTATCTGCCATAAAAATACCATGCGACCACAATCTACTACACCCTGAGCAATCCAATAGCTGTTAAACGAGTAATATCTTCAGTATATGTGAATCATGTGGAAATCAGTAATTCATTGAAAAATTTCTTTGACAGCAAAGCAAATATAATGCAAACTTGTTTTGTGACCCATTAATCGCTTTTAGCAACATACCATGGGCAACGATTCCTTCGTTATAGGCATGATCCCAAACAGAGAAATGTTGGCTTCCAAAGTTCTCGAGCAATCCAACATTAGCATCAACTCCTATGAAATCAGATCACATGCAATAAACATTAGCCCCTCAATCATGTTTGGTTCAAATCACCACTAAACCAACATGTAAGTGACAATTACATGTAGTATGACAAATCAAACTTTTCCCACCTGGATGTGGTTGTTGGAAGGGGATTCTGGAACGTTTGTTTTCAACAGAATGCGGAACGGACGTCCAGACTACAAGAAAAACAATTTCAATACCTAGAATCCATGGTTTCATATAATCTATTGAGATGTAGACTACCTGATCAGATATTTCGCCAGCTGACAAGCAAACTATCACGATGAAAACCAAACCTTCCAAAGTGAAGATTAAATCACAAATCAAGCGCAAAACGTCGTCAATGTGTTTATAAGGGAAAAACAAATACGTGTTGCAGCACGTTTCAATCAGAAAGAAGGTGACCAAGAATCCGACGTAACGTCCAAAAAGCTTGTTGGACACTTCAACGAATTCAACCACAGTCATGAAGACGTCCCTGAACCATTTCAGATGGGCATCTACACTGTCTTCCGCCACTTTTGCCTCTAGATCATGACATATGCTCTTCAGGAGGTAGCTGGAAGTGCAGCATACGGTGCAGAAGAGTCCAAGCTGAACAACATTTGCAGTCACACACCATATGATGAACACGGTCATTAACTCTCCTGTTTGGGCGAAGTGAAACCCATACGTCAGATTCACTGCGATGGTGGCTAAAAAGTAATCGCAAAATACAAAAACTCGAATCATATTCTTATTCCGTGGTAAAATTATTATGGTGATAATTATACTATTTTCCAATGCAGGAGCCCCTAACTCGTTGGACCCTCTCTTGAAATAGTGCCAATGTCCCTCCTTCCTGACAATGTACAGAGTTAATAGCCAGTTGGGCACTTACCAAAAACGTAAAGAGCACAGCCAGCAACTGTCAACACCAAATTGATCCTGACTTTCCTTTTCATGTCAGCATTTAGCTTGTCTGCAGTATTTTGTGCAAACAGTAGACAAGACCACAACCTGCACAGGTCGTTCAGGTAAGGCTTTGAGTTCAAAAAATAAATGAACGTGATCGTGGAAAGGATGGCGTGAAGATAAAAGGCAGAATACGCCAAGTAGTCGATACCGACACCAATCTGTGACACTCCTTCTTCCACAATATAATTGACGATAGTGGCAAACATGTATACGGATACGCCAACATATATGACTGACAGAATGTTCCACCAATTCCTCCACCATCGAACCCTTTGATCAAAGCTTAGATTGGCATACGGAAATACACCAATAATTCTTGACAGCATCAAAAGAGGCCTCCAGAGTTGGTCCAAATTTTCCAAAGGCACTTTGTTGGACTCAATCGGATGCTTTCCCAGCGAAGCCTCTGCCTCTTCAATATCACTGGCCAACTCAGTCATGGTGCAAAGAAATAGGACGAAATGTTTGTTGAAAAGCAAAGCAGATTCAACTTGAAGGTTGATACAGAGTTTCCAGATCTAGTAAATTAAGACGTACTGTACATACCAGGTGAACATAAAGTCTTTATCCCTCCAAATAACATTTACACCGTTGTAGATATGACAATTCTGTGTGTGCTCATGTAAAGGAAGTCAGGGGTGCGCTATCCAAAGGTGCAAAGCATTTTACCTTTGGCCATGTGTTCAAGATCTTTCAGACAAGAAATACTCGATGAAAACAAAATAAACATATGGTCCCAATTTGAATGTTATATAGCATGTCAATATTATCGTAAATCCATTGCGTTCCTACATTATGTTGCTCAATGAAACGTGTAAGTAGGCCAAACAATAATTGCAGATTTATTACTTGAACCCTGATATGTCCGTGCTGTTCACGCCAAATGTTATGCAATGGGAAAGCAATGGATTTACACAAATATCGACATGCTTTACAACATTCAAATTGTGACCATATGTCTATTGAAAACATGGTCAAAGGTCAAATGATTTTACACCATTGTATAGCACACCCCTGACTTAGTATACATGTGAACACACGGAATTGTCATACATACAATGGTGTCAATGTTATTTGGGGGATAAAGATTATGCTCACCCGGTATGGAATCAACAATAAGCAATCGAGCATAAGCTAATCTTTTAAAAATTCTCAACATTGCACCACACATATGGTTGAAGTCACAACATGACCAAAAATAGTTTTATAATGGATACATTGCACATGTACTTACGAATTATACCGTACGTCGTGATATTTCCGGTTTGATCAAAATTCCTTTCGCGAAAATACATACAGTTAAGGGCCACCACAAAGGTACATAATAATTGGTTAAAAGCTAACTTTTTGATTCCCACTTTTTTCGGTTGTAACCAGCATGTTTTTGAACAGCCAACTTAAGAAATTGGAAAACTGAGAATGGTACGCCAACCGAAAGTCATGTGCGTAATATCTCGACCTCACCCATTGATGGATTAGTGCCAGAAAACGAAAACAAGTACTGTTTGAAGTAGACAAAACCTCCTACAAATGGTATGCAAAGAAAATCAAATTTCCTCCTCAAAAAGGCAGATTCTCCGACCTGTATGAGAACTAGTAAACATTCAGCTAACAGGTGCATCAAAGTAACAATTTATTCCCATGAAATGAATAAAATACTATGATGACATCATGGTTGTTTTGCAAGATATTTCCAAAACAACTATATTCTCGATATGTGCCATAGAAAACAGGCTCATTTACATTTTTTTGACGACTATATCTTTGCAAATACTTGTAGATGTTTTGTTTCCAATAATTGTTTTATAATTTATGGTTCAACAAAATTAATAACGATAATGGGAAATTAGGAAGGATTTCTTCAATTAAAACAAAGTTCAGGGGTAATTTAATTTAGTTTTTAGTAGGTAATCTGTACTAGAAGACTAGTTCTGAAGACAGGTATACGGATAAATACTGTGTATATCAATAAAACTATTGCTATTGTGATTATCTATTGCTTCATACTTTTAGTACATATACTGTTCGTGGATTCAAGGTAAAAAATAGCACCAATCATTATGCAGACCTCAATTTCTTGGAAAGAGTAGGTATACATGAACCCTCATTTCAGGCTGCGATTTGCATCATATACAAGAATACATTTATTGGCTTGGAAATCAGAAGATAGAGCGAAAAAGCGTCAGTTACATCAGATACTGTATATGGACAGCGATTTCTGAAATTTGTTCTGATAACATTCCATCGTTCAAATTTCTAAAATGTGAGATCATGAGAACAAGGTTCGCAGATGTCTAACCCTTTATGAGCTTAAACACTACCATTTCCATGACATTTCCAAATGTCAACGTAATTTTACGTTTATAAAGTTTGCAGATTGCAGCTGTATGATAAATTCAAACAATCAAAACTCAAGCAAAAAATGTTAAAGGATAGAATATCGATCGATGTGTTATCCGGAGTTCCTCGATTAAATTAGAGATAGTTTTGAACCTCTTCTTTCCTTGTTGTTTGTTAACGATCTGCCTAGCTTTCTTTTTTGAAGCTTAAATTATTTGCTAACGACTGTATTATATGATGCGGGATCTTGACTTATCAAACTTGTGTAGAACATTTTTGCGCTACTGAACGCCATAAATTTTGTCTTCATTTTCGTGGCTATTTCTATAGGTGTACTCAAAGCGTATGTATCATTCTTAAGGTAATATTTCCGAAACGCTCACTTCATAGGTATCATTTAACGACGTTCTTTTAAAAGCTTGTAAGGCAGAGAATTACCAGAGTGAAAAAATATACTTAACAAGGTTCCTCAGATGTTTCACAATCTTAAAAACAACGAATGCATTGAAGTATGAGTTTCTGAACAGAATGCACTCTTATTCTATGGTTTATCCAACAAGCATCTCCCAGAGTTTTCTTTGGAAATTTCAGTGGTGAAATATTTCAACCTTCCGCCGTTAGTGGGCACTAAGTGGTAAAATCCCATTTAAAAACTCGGCTCACTCTACCACTTCGTGACCTAGTGTAGATTAGAACATAATCTAGCTTTAAGTTAACTTTCAACAAACAAATTACATGCCACTTTGAGCAGCAAATATGGTAAAACAAGAAACAGTAGCATACCAGATATTTTAGTGACAAAATACTGTTATGAAAGCGGTATGCTAATTTTTGCTACAGCAGAAAATCTCGTGCATATTATAAATATGGGGTTTAAAACTTGCATATCCACAAAAGTTCTCCAAAGTTAATTTTAAATAAGTAGATCCAACTTTATCCTGTCAAAATTAAGATCACGTGCCATACAGCAAAAACAAGCGATTTGGACATTTATTACCACTTAAGTTACCGACCTTAACTTGAGCTATACCGGTATACGAGCTCCCACAGCTAAAACTTCACACAAGCGATAATCGGAATAGACGTAAAGCTTATTCTACTTCTTAAATGCCACTACGTAATTCTAATAAAACCATCTAATGCAAAATTTCCAAAGTTTAAAAACATACTTAACAAGGCTCCACACTCTTAAAAATTCCAGCACGCTATAAGTCAAGCGAAAATATGAAATACATGCAGTCGCAGTCCTATGAAGTTTAAGACTGGCATACAGGATTAATCCACTAATTAAGCCTGCCACCCAAATTACACACAATACCCCTGTCAGGCAAGATCTGCGATTCATTAGAGTTGATGATCCAACTAATGGTATGCAACTTTGCCAGACAAGGCTGTTAATAATTGCAAAAAAAAAGGTTCCGACAGTAAGACATTGGATCAGCTTTAAACAAATTCATGCATTGTTAAAAAGCACTTATTTAATTGCTGCGACAGCGGGCGTTGCTCATCATTCGGTCATTGTTATCAAAATCGCCAAGTTATGATAGGCTGAAACCTTTCAATTTCCTGAAAGTTCTTTCAAAATGTGAGCAAAGTGTTAACAATTTGCCGTGAACCAAATTTCCTACAAAACTTGATGACAAATTATGGTATTCAAACCAAAATTGTAATCGCCTAATATTGACGAATGATGACATGGGAGAATGTGGATGGGCCAAATGGCGGTTTCGTTTCAAAATTCCCGCCACCAAATTAGCATTTTCGGGTAAAGTAAACTTTTCAAAAAGATTCAAGCTAAAAGCGTCCCCCTGGAGATCCTCGATCATCAAGGTGACGCTCTCGTGTCGCTGGAATTTCCCAGTGACAAGCCTGGCAGCTCTAGGTTGAACCATTTCTATTTCCTGTACTTGACCCACTCTGTACGGATTCCATACTGGGCAGCAATATTCAAGGAGGGGT
>JAQGAF010001782.1:0-27630 GCA_034687865.1 Kryphioiulus occultus
AAAAATGCAAAGGAAGTTGTGACGTCATTGCAGATTGGTTGGGCAGGGAGAAAATGATAGCTGTTGTTCTTGTCTGATAAATTTTAACGTGTATGGCGATTATTATGACAGATATCGGAAAATTGTGACCCGTTTCGTATTTGCCGCAAGGTTTAGAATGCCTGTGAGGAAGTACCGTCGAGATAAAAGCGAAGTCAGTTGCTGTTTGAAGTACCTCATCTTTGGCTTCAATGTTGTGTTTTGGGTGAGTGACCACTTTCACGTTCCACCTTATTATGCTATTGCAGTATCATCTGTAGCTATAAAATCGTTGTCCGTATTTATTATTGATTGAGCGGTGTCTGCCTTACTGGTGATAAGAATTGCGCTTTCAAAATGTAAGCTGGACCTTATTAAAAAGCTGTTTTTGTATTCTCTTAGCTCGACTGGGTCTAGGAATGCTAGGCCTAAATATTGAAATGTACATGTAGGACGTAAGCAATTAAAATTGCCTCTTATATAGTTCTAAGTTTTACGGAGAGGCTAATTTCCTTAACGTTATCCTTTCTATAATGACAAACTTTGTGTAGGCTGAACTGCCAAGGACTTATTTTGCCATGGCTTAATTGGTTTAGCTATGCATGTTTCTGTCAGCTGTGATTATAGAACAATTGCCATCTTTAGAAACAAAGGACCCAACAACATAGTAGAATTTTATAAATATCGGCAGACTGCAATTATATATATTTCTAGCTGGTTAAGTGGTTTGTGATGGAGCAAATCATCAGTCAAGGTTAAGTACTTTTTGCATCCACAACTTACCAAATTGCTAATGGTTATGTACAGTTTTGGTAAAATGGCACCAGCTCTACTCGAGGTAGCTGGCGAAATTGCTAAATCCTAATAGTGTAGGCTTTTACAGTTTTGTAAGATACCCATCTGGCAACGGTTGTGACCACTAGTTCTCCAACACAATATTTTTTCGTCATACCATCGTCACCTTCGTCAGTTGGGTGGCACCAACTGAGTGAGTAAAATAGGTAGAGGTGACTACACTGTATGTGTGATGTAAAATGGTGGCATACAGATGGAGGACCTACCTGATTAAGTAAGTGGAGATTGCAACATGAGTTCCCTACAGTATTGATTAACAGTGTGTTAAGAGACAACTACTAGGCCCAATAATGTCTTGATGTTTTCCACTTGTAGCAAGGAGCATCAAGTATACTCAATTGTTCACAGATGTTGGGCACAATTTGATTTTTTACTTAAACGAAACTAACCAATTTTTGAAATAACAGGCGATCAGGAGTGGTAAACTAGAAAGAATAGGGGGCTTGTGGATAGGTCACGAGTAGGCCCTAGCCTACTATAAACCCAAAATGTATTCCATAGTTCATATTATTATAAATTCATACGTTGCAGATCAGTTTCCTTCCTTATTTGAAAGGGTTTCACCCATACTGCCCCCTTTGTTTTGTTACCTTCCACCTACTGTGTGCCACCTAGCTTCATTTCCAGAAGGAATGAGTCAGAATCAAACCCGGTTTATGGCGTTAATCGCTGAAATGAAATGTGACCTTAATTCGAGTAAAATTGTCAGTTTTTATAAATTTGTGCAGCATAATTGAGCAAAAAAACTATCATCTGGCTTATATTTAGTTGTTAAACATTAGAAAATGTAAGACTGTTGATCAGTATGTGGGAGCATATGGAAATTTGCCTTGGTTTATTGAATCCAGGAAATCTATGCCAAGTAATGCAGAGAATCATGCAGGTCATTTAGCTTATTGATTCAGCGTGGAAGATAATTCAGGAGTAAAGTACCATGAGGGGAATGACTTCTAACAAATGTGTGTGAGGCTAAATACACTATGAATTTGCCCACAATAATTTTCTACTGTAAGCTATTATCAGCAATATGGATCGTAAAGCTTGCAAAGTCCTGCTTCCTGGACGTAATTCAGGTAATACTTGGAAGCAAAATTAAATATTTGCAGAATGTATTTTAAATCAGTAAAATGTATGCAAAAACACTTCTCAATTGTTACACCGATTATATTAATTATTTTAATGAAATTTCTTGTTCTGTGCTCTAGATTTAGATTCAGTATTCAAAGATCGATTTTTTTGTGTGTTTAGTTTGTTGGCGGTGGCATCATGGCTGTTGGAGTGTGGGCCTGGGCTGAAAAAGACACATTTAACAATTTGAACCGCCTGACTAATGTAGCTTTGGATCCAGCCCTTATACTCATCATCGTGGGTAGTATCACGTTTATGATTGGCTTCACTGGTTGTGTCGGAGCACTCAGGGAAAACACTTGCCTTTTGGCAACTGTAAGTAATCCTTAATTCTTGCTGACCTGCAAAAATATAAAATCAATTCGATGCTCTTGATTGCATTGTTTACATGTTTTTTTTGTGATACTTTCTCTTTGTACAGTATGCCATCTCTTTAGCTGTCCTGTTGCTTTTAGAAATGACAGCCGGTATACTAGGTTTTATTTTCAAAGATTGGGTGAGTGCAATTCTTGTGCTATTTATTGCATTCCTTTTGAGTTGTAGAATCCTTTTGAATCATAGGGGTGCCAGAAATTCAAACTTTTTTATAAGCAGTCAGTTTTGGTGAAATCTAAAACTTTTTTTTAATTACTTTTATGGAGTGTTTTATAATTATCACGTCCATTCGTAGATCAAACAACAAGCCACTGGTGGATTTCAGGCGTTTATAGTGCATTATAGAGATGATCCAGACCAGCAGAATCTCATAGATTGGATACAAGAGCAGTGGGTATGTAATTGAAGTTAATTGACCCACGTCTTTGAAACCGGCACTAAGTGCAGTGGTTACTCTACTCTTAGTTGGAATGCTGTGGTATAGAAGGTCCTAAAGATTGGGAAAGAAATATTTATTTTAATTGCTCCTCTGTGGATGTGGGAAGTAGAGAAGCCTGCGGTGTGCCCTTTTCATGTTGCAAACTTAAACTAAATGTAAGTGGCATTCATTTCTCAATTCAGATTAGGCTACTCTGGGGTTTGAATACTATTAACTTCTTTGCTCTTGCATTTTATTATAGGAGATTATAAAGAACAAACAGTGTGGCTATGATGTAAGAAAACCTGATTATGTAAGTTTCCATATGCACTGTTGTTGAATTTGAAATGGTTAAATTTGAAAAAAAGAAGTTAATCATTTTTTTATTTTAATCAAGCCTGGTGATCGTTCCTCTGTTATTTATGAGAGGGGTTGCTTGCGAGCTGGGGAGGAATGGATAGAGGCAAATCTGGTGCCAGTAGCAGGGGTAGCTGTTGGAATAGCCATTTTACAGGTAGGTCCAGCTTAACACATTCAGTATTAATCTTTATCCCTGCAAGATAAGGAAATTTCATTAATACAGTAAATCTGAGTATAACGTTGTTATAATGCCGTAGTGTGATGCAACTGAATCAAACTATTGTTTGTTGTGTTTAGATTTTAGGTATATGTTTCGCACAAAATCTTCGGGCGGATATATTTGCTCAGAAGGCAAAATGGCATTGATGCTAGAAGATGCCTAGATCGAAGACGTTTCTACCCATTTAAATTATTTTACAATGTTCTCAACATGCCTTATAATAAGGTTTTTTTTGTTATCTGGGAGACATCTAAGCTCTTATGATGAGTAACATCCTGTTCAACTACACCCTCTGGTCATTGTAATAGTGTTTTATACGTTTGGAATGTTGCTCATTTAGCGACACCAAAAGCTAATGATAATCAGAGTTCATCAATTTGGTGTGGTTTGGTAAAGGTCACTATAAACATCCCACCTGCCCATCTCACGAATGTGTAATTTGCATTTAAAATCAGGCGTTTTATAGGCAGTGAGAAATAGTTGGTATAGTAATGGGCGATTTTATTACTTGGCTGCTGGAAGCTAAGAGGTTTCTGCACAAGAGCTGGAATGTCTGAAGTGTTGATTTGTGATCCACCAAACTGTTATGAAGTCTGGGACAAATGCAACAAAGGACAAGGGGTTACGTTTGACCCATAGTGCCTTTGTTCGGCATTGCAACTAAATCAATATAACAGTTTCTTCGCTTTCATTCATCCAGTGGTTGCCATTTCACTCTTCATTATATATATTTATATTTTTAAATTTAAATAATCGTGATGCAAATTCCAAATTTGTAAATACAAGTCTTTTGAACTGTTGCTTTCACTACATTGCTATCTCTGGCAGACAACTGCATTTTAATTTAGCCGTTACTTGATATTTCCTGTGTTGAAAATACAATGGGTCTTTTGGGATCCATGTGAGGAAACATGTCACTGTCTGTAATTTCAGCACAGGAAGAATTTAGTGAATTAGAGGCGAACTGAAAAAGAGTGGCAAACCTGCAGCTCGGTTGGTCAAATGCTAGAATCAGGTTGTGAATAGAAAAAGCACCAATTAAGTGTTCATTGAATGGGCAAGTAACTCTTGCAATTAATTTGCACGTTGGTTATTCAAAAGTTGATTCCAGTGTTCAACCAAAATGCCTTGCTTATGGTTTCCATCATAAAGAGGAGCAAATTATTTTGTAGACCGAATATACGTGCCTCCTAGTTGTTCTGAATTCATAAATGCCAGTCAGGCTTCTGGGACTGCAGCAAATATACAATATATGGATGTAGGCATAATATTGGTCGTTGCATATAGTGTTAAGTGGCTTTTAACCGTATTGTTTGCTGCAGTCCTCTGTAGTCATCATTATCTTTTAATAAACCGCAAAACATGCGGAAGCAAAAAGCTTGCATTTTTTTTTTTTGCTTTTGGTGTTGTGCACATATTTTTGGTTGTTTTATCTGGTTGTTAAATACGCGGGAATGATATTCATGTAGGTTGAAGAGATTTGGGGTTTTATACATTTGATTTTATATGTAGGGAATAGTGATGTTTTATGGTCTTTGTGCGCGCTTGTTCATGTTTTTTTGTGGTCTCGTTTTATCCCCGTTGAATACGTGTACGTTTTTAAGTCCAGTGTAATAAATTGATAATTTGTAAATGTAATGCCTCAGTTGTTAGGTGCCTTCTTCGATAGCATGGGCCATTTAAAACATGTTCGACATTTTTGTCTACCCATGCATGTTATTGAAGGAATTCAGTAAGCAAACAAAACTATCGTGTCTCTAGTTGACAACGTCAAATATTTCATCTCCATTTTTATCATTGTAGTCACTCAGCTGTTCAGTTATGCTGAAGTGAAACCAGGTGTCATTTTCAATTGCTTTTGATTGACAATATACTGTACAGTATACTCAATATATATATATAACAGAATGTTCATCGTTATTGTAGGCATTCACACTTTCTGAATCTGGAATTAACAGATAAAATTTCTAATAGCTTTTAGCCATCCTTTATGTCAAATAAATAAGTACTAATTGAACAGTTTCAAAAACTTCAACAATCGAGCATATTACAATATAATGAAGTTAGATATTTACCTTCGCTGTGGTGCATGCTACATTGCAGGTACACAAGATTTCCTAAAGATAAATAGTGTAAATGGGATTTTCATACCAAACTGCATTCGCTCGACTAATTTCCATCAAGGATCGAATGTACTCCAAAACATTTCAATCACGACATGATGTTGGCATCCTAGCACTCTGCTTTGTAAAATTGCCAGAATACCAGTTAATTATGAAAGTTCATAAACTTTGGCCAGTCAAAATACTCTGGGAGCCATCGGAGTATTTTGACATAACTGTACATGCAATATCAATGCATCGCAACTAGTAAAGTTCACTTAATTCACTTTACTTCACTCGGGAAAGTCAGGGAAATGAAAAGTGTAAGAGTTCTTGAAAATGTCTGGGAAATTGTATAAATGTGCTTAAGCACCGGATGACGAATTCGTGATGATCACTAACATAATCAAAGCTTTTTTTCATATAATCGACTAAAATTCATCATTTGAGATCTGGTTTTCTAAAAATTTCGCCTCCGGTGCGTCTAGCTTATTAAGTTTACTTAGCAAATTTAAAAATGTAATTTTTGCCTTCGTTTAAAAATATGCCTACGCCATTAGTTTAATTATAAATAGTACTAACTATTTTTATAGATATCTGTATGTGTATCATTTGTGATCTTGAGTTTCTAAATTGCTAAACAGGTGTTTGGTATTAGTTTGATTATGTTCAAACCTCTCAAAAGTGGGCTTCTCCTAACAGCTCATAAGCTTTGCAAGGCAACCTACCGTTATCTCGAACCCCCAAATCTGACCTAACCTAACCTAGTTTAACTTATTCCCTATATCCTTACACTTTATTTTTCTGAACAGCATTTCAAAATAAATACACTGAAAATCCATCTATTACTTCTGGAAGAGTTAAAAATAAGATTCCTTTGCCGTTACCTTAATTATTAAAACTACTGAATCTTTTTTAAGGAATTATGGCCTAAAATTCATCATTTGTACTTTAGATCTAAAAATGTCGTTTTTGACGTTTTAATAACCCTATGTGACAAAAATTCAAATCCGCCTCTGCTTTAAAGATATTTATTCTGATAAAAAATTGTAATGTTTGATCGATCCGTTTACATTCATTTGATATTCACCTAAATTCTTAAACGCCGCTTTCATCATTAAAAATTATGCTTTTTACAGCACATCTCTGCTGGCACCCACGTTATTTTAGTACAACCCGAGCAAAACAATTTCACCTTTACAACTGCAATAAAATTATTTTAATCCACCTTAATTTGGCTGTAAAAGATAAGTTGATTAATTAGAAGGCGACTATAAAATAATCGACGAAAACTTATTCGCAGCGCACGAAAACGCTGTTTTTAAGAAATTGGTGTGAGCTACTCTATGAATTGGAAATGTTATTAGCTGTTGTGAAATTCTCAAGATGAAAATACTTTAATATTGCTAGAGGTTTGATGTATTTTAAGTGCTGACGTCCTGCACTCGCGAATTGAAATTTAATGATGAGTCTAATGTATCTTGTGACAGTACTTATCGTTTTAATACCCTGTTGCACCATCGTTTTTAACATCCAGTAATTTGTTTGCTCATTTTAACGGTACAGTACCAAATGAGCAATTTGTTTCTGTAAGGAGGCAAGCACTTCCACTCAGAAATTAGAAAGCACCCTTGATACAAATAAAGTATTTTTTATTTACTCCCCAACACGACCATTCAAATGGCAGCAAATTTATAAATAAGTTACAGGAAATCGTTAAATTGCGCATAATTTAATTAACTTTCAAGTGCCATTTTGATAGTGTATATTTGCTGTATTTGTAAAAATGTTCAAACCGAAAGTCGATGTAACGTTTCAAAGTTAACCAAAATTGGTTTCAAGAAGGAATGAGGAATTGAAATACAACTATTTCAAGATTATGCAACACGAGTTATCTAAATAATTCTTGTCAAGTTGTCAGCACCCCGTTGGATCCCCCTTGCTCTTCGCACGTTAAAGATACCTGGGGGGGGGGTGCGTATTCCCCCTGTAGGCAAAATTTCCAAGTGGATGGTCTGCCCCCCTGGCGTTGGTGATAGGCCCTCGACGCGCAAATAGGCCAATTTTAAAAATACTACAACCGACCTTAATGGCGGCAGGTGGTACATTTTGTTATCTTGATTTAACATACAAGTTGGTTTTGGTCATATATCACAAATTTGAGTCTCCCTCACATACAATGAAGCTTACATGCCTGTTTAGGAAGAGTATCATATTATTGTTATTATTCGTTATTAACATTTTCAAGAAACCCATTTAATTCATCCATCATGTGACCGGATTGATGTGTACACTGCATAAAAAGACTTCCAGAGTTCATGGTCGATACTTTTATTATTTTAGGATGTCTCGCCCTCGATTTAGGGAGCCAATGTCTAGGGCGAAAAAGTAGTTTCGTGAAGTAATAAAAGTGTTGACCATGAACAGTTTATCTTGTTGAATAAAGTCTGCATAATGCCGGCCTTATATAGTCTATAATATTGTCGTTTCAACAATTCCGACAGTAATACTGATCGTGCAATGGGTGCAGTCCTGACGGATTGGTGATGGGCGATTATATGAGTGGATAACTTAATTGCTGTCAATTTCGAAATATTGACAGTAACACTGACCGTGAAGGGTCCTCATATTGCAAACGTCACTATATGCATCAAGCTGGAAATTTTACGAAAATACTCATTTTACAAAAATGTCGATATTGTAATTTATGGGAATTAGCTTTGCGAAAAATGACGTTATTCTAAACGTTTTATTGGCTTTCAAATTTGATGATTTTATTTTGGCTACCTATAGATTATAATGGTATTGTGGCAAATGTGAAAATAAAATCCGGTCTGTCAGGATCGTTCCGGTCCTGCAAGGTGAAACCATGGAAATACAGTGTACATGTATACTGCATAAGGATTGAGCAGCGAGGTTGAAGTCGTCAGTTTTCTGATAAGAAATGGCACGCGGTGCCTGTTCCACTTGATCCTTCAAAGCTGCTATATTGCGCTCTACTAACGGGTCCACGTTTTAGTGAACAAATCTTGATTTCAGCTTGTACACTAATGATAAATCAGCTATAAAAATCCCAAGGATGAATGAAATCACTTTTCCTTGAAACAACTGGTCAAAACAGAAAACTACAGTTTTCAACAGTAAAAGGAGGTCGGACGCCTTCCAAAACTTCTGCTGGTTATAGGCAAATTTACTGGCTCACAACATGTGACCCGTTTGAAGTTGAAGCAAATTACTGTCCAAAAAATAGGATCGATCAACCCTAGGTCTTGACTTTGGGAAAGCACACGCACTGTATAGGGTTTAATTAATAAAAAATAAGAATGACGTAAATGCATTCAAAATGCAACGCGCTCAATTTGGAATTCTCTAGAGTAACTCATGGTGTCTACAAGTCATGTAAGACATGGAAAAGTCATGAAATTTACATTAGGATCATGAGATTTTTTTGCCTTTGATTGATTCACAAAATGAAAATTTGGGTTAAAATTCATCATTTGTCATCCAATTTTGCAAAACATTTCTACCAAGGCGTTTTTTGGCCAACGCCTATTTAGTGATGACCTACAATAGGTATTCTATAGTTACTGACAAATTTTTGAAGTCATGAAAAAGTCAATGAAATATGTCATGGCATTTGCAATACCAAATCCAGTAAAAAATAACTTGAAGATGTCCATATTTATGAATGGTATCTAATAGGCCCACCATTTAACTTTCTCATGCCCTCAAACCCCCCCTCTATATCGAACAAAGCACGCTCTCCTGGAACATTTACACTTGCGTGCAAAAAAATCGACTCGCCTGCATGAATCGAGTAAAAATGTGTTTTTCTCAGAAACCAAGTGTCCGATTTAAAATCGGAAAAATGCGTTTTGCAGACAATTTATTCCTCTTTATTAATTCGCTTAATTGCATAAAATTCCTAATCATACATGTATTTGAGGCGCAAAATGCCGAACTTAGAGCAACCCAAAAATTTGCATTATTTATGACATGCATTCTTGTACCCCCGTGGACATCCAGACATATTGTTAATTAATGGTTTCTCGATAAAATGACCGCTACACTAGATGTACTGTAGCTGCACTCGTTGCAGGCTATTAACCAGAGAAACTCAGCAGAAATCCTTTTCGGACTAGGCGAATTATAGAGGAATAAATTGTCTACAAACACATTTTTACGATTTTAAATCCGACATTTGGTTTCTGAGAAAAACATTTTTACTCGATTCTTGCAGGTGAGTCGATTTTTTTTTGTGTAAATAATATTTTTCTTTTAATTAATTTTCATGCAAGTTGTATATTTTGTTATACGTCACTAGTAGGAATGCACGCGCAAACCACCTGACCTTTTCTACTTCCTGCATTCATGATTCATGACGGCGAAAATGCGATTTACATGTATTTCGCTTTTTCCGCGGTCCCACGTGTATGCAAATTTGCGGTGGAAAATTGTAAAATCCGCATAATTTTCTGCAGCAGGTGCTGTTACCTTCGGCTCAGGCAGCATTATTGCGAGCAAAGTTCAAACTTCGCGGGGGTAGATCAATGAATTCGGTAGTTAGGGGTGACGTAAGCTGGCTCCTGATTGGCGCTCACGATTCGTTTCAGTAGCCGCACCCCTCTCCATCGGCATCGCTCATTTCTGGTCAGGAGGTTCTTTTCTCTGCAGCCGTCATCGGTCTCTGTCGGGTGAGTTTTTGCTCGAAATTTTTCTCGCACCAATTTCGCTTTTTCCTCGCGTTTCTAATTGTCGCTCGGTCGGCAGATTTTCGGGAAAATGCTCCGAAGCGCGACGAATTCCCTGCGTGCCATTTCCAAGCATGGCATGGGGATGTTTTCCGTTCAGCAGCAGCAGCAAGTTTTATCTGCGGCTGCTCCATCTATGCATCGGGCCTATTCGGACCACGTAGTCCCCGACAGGTTGAACTACGTGCACGACGATGAGGACCCCAAGTTCTTCGACATGGTCGAGCTGTTCTTCCACCGGGGCTGGCTCATCCTGGAGGACAAACTGGTGCACGAAATGAAGGGAAAATTCACGCAGGAGGAGAAGCGCAAGAAGGTGAAAGGCATCCTGGGCATCATCCAGCCTTGCCATCACGTCCTGGAAATGTCTTTTCCCCTGAAGAGAGACAGCGGCGAATACGAGATGATTTTGGGCTACAGGGCCCAGCACAGCCAGCATCGAACCCCCTGCAAAGGAGGTAAGAAACGCTCGCTTTTCGGCCCTCTTGTGTAACAGCGCGCAGCCAATTTTAGAGGTATTGCAATGGGGAAAGGTTGAACTAGTTTCCAACTTCCCAAAACTGAAAGGGGCCAGGTTAGGGCTGGCGCTCACATCTGGTTCAAGTGGGTGTTATGTGAGCTAGCTGGCGGCGAAATGCTTTTGATCGAACACGTCTGCCACCTTTTGTTATTCGGGCCCTAAACTTGCCCCCAGGCCCACATTTTCGCCTAAGATTTTATCTTGGGTTCGCATTCTTTGGTTGCTAAAGACGTTGACCAAGACGAGGCAACTGCAATGAGCGTTTGCAATTGTGACCTGGTTGAATTCATGTGCGAGAAATGAGTCAAGAACCTGAATGAAAATGTCCCGCACCCACCCAGGAAGTAATTGGGAAGCGTGCCCAGGGTCTCACACGGAAGAACAACATGAGCTATTATCTAAGAATTTGGCAATGTTTATGCCCAAATGAGCAGCACTGACCTTTACTTTCTGAATTGACGCGCAAGTTTTGAAATCTGCTTCATGAAAAATGACAGAGGCATCTGCGAAATTTTTTCACCTTATAATCCTTGAGCTCTAATGCTCGCTGGTCCATGCTCTGTTGTCAACCAAACCCCTCCAAGAAGCTTCTTGGAGTTGTGGTTCTTTCTCCCCTGGGTCAGCGTAGTACATATGAGGTGCCCACATGAGCTCTAACAAAAATTGCACAATCAACTTGAAACTGCAAGCATATTCTGGGGGCTTGCAGTTTAAAAACCTGGGTCAGCTGTCTGTTTGTCTCAACTTTAATTCATTTGTTTTTTTACAACGATGCTTCCAGGCAAATTCCAGAACGGCCCCATTAGTCCGTCATAATCATGCTCTTTTCTTTCACCTTCTCAGTCTTACTTTTTGGTTATGTAATAACTCGCTTGAGCGGCGGGCTCTAATGCCTCTGGTAATGATTTTTGAAGCCTCATTTTTCCTGAAAGGCTAAATAATTACTAGCTGATAAAACAGTTTGATATGGTGCCAATGGCTAACTAGACTGGGAAAGTCAGGGGATTTGTTACTAGACTGGGAAAGTCAGGGGATTTGTTACTAGACTGGAAAAGTCAGGGGATTTCCTCACTTTGGATTTCAATTTCATTTCAGAAGGGTTTTCAACTACCTATTAGGCGTTTGAATTAAAATTCCAAATTAAACCAATACATTCTTAGAGATACATTGATGTTTTACGAATTCATTGATTACACAAATTCAACGTTATTATCTTGGTCAATGGTATGTTGATTATAAGCATTATTTATATTCAAGGGCTGAGGAAATACATTTTTTCACCTGGGAAACCTGGAAAAGTCAGGGGATTTTGTTTCTAAAGATAGGGACCCTGTATATTTTTGTAACGTTTTCAAACAGTAGGCCTACGCCTAGGCTCCTTGTAACTGAAACGTACTGTAAATTTTACAAAAGGGAATTATAATCGATATAGGGCCTACACACTGTAACTTATATTTTTCAAATGTATAGTAGTTGATTTGTTGCTCCCTTCCTTGTACCTCTTTTTGATTGCTTGGCAAAATGGTGATAGAATGAAACAATAGAACCAAGGATGTTTATAAGTGAACAAACCTTAATCTATTGTTAGCTAGAAAGGTGTCAATTAAAGTAAAAAAAAATTGCAAAATGCATAACAGTAAATATACTTGTAACATTCCTTTGACATGCAGTATGGATAAACTGCTTACGTTCATAATTTAGCAAAGATTCAGGATTTTTTTGTATTTCAGTTATTGACCCAATAAAACAGCTAACACTTCAAATCTGAGGCTAGTCATAAAATTTAAGCTTAGACAGTCACTTCCTCTTCTGGTATTCAGCTCAAGGTCATTATAATGTACCTCACTGTTTAAAGTTTGATTTTTATACCCCATTAACTTTCCAGTTTAGGCCTAGTTACATGTATATCTGCTGGCAATATACTAGTACATGTACAAGGGGTAACCTAAATTTCTCTTGCACAACGCTATCTACTGCAGTCGTTCTTGGGGAGTGTGGTTCCAACTTCATATTGTATGTTTTATTTGGTTACCTGCTTTATCACGGGAAAATTGTTGCAGGTCCATACAATTGCAACCTTGAGAACTTCCCAATCTGACGCTCATGTGCTAAAATTGGGATGAATCTAGACGTGCTATTAAATTATTACAGATGTTGCTAAGGTCGGCTAATTGCTTGATGCTAAAGTAACTTTGCCCACTCATGAGTATTTGTGCCACTTCGTTTTGAACTTATTTGAACACTATTATCACGCGTTTGTGATATTGTAACCAACCTTGACCCATATTACACGATCAAGAGTGTCGCATCTTCCAATTTTTGTTAAAATAGATATAATATCTAGAAAACTGTTTTGGCAATTCCCATGAAATTTTTGCCCAACCCATACGTTCGTGCAATATGTGGCTATGATGGAAAGATCCGAAAATTATACAGATGTTTTGATGTTTGATTTTTACTTCGGTTTCCACGGACAATTAATTTTTCGAATTTTTCATACTTTAGGTATTTTAACTTTAAAAATCAAATTTAAGACACTCAGGCTTTGGCAAAGCAAATGAAGTCAACATTTCAGCTGTTTTATTTATATACATGTAGACCCATCAACCTTTAAATCATTGGCCCTCTGCAACATCACCAAGTGACTATTGGCAGGTACTTGATGGTGTTGATGGTGGACTGGTGGTCAATGATTTGCAAAAAGTCATGCTGTCTGAATGCTATTAGCCATTTTGAAAAAAAAATATTGTTTATGAAAAAAAAGGTCTTGCAGAAGTAGAAAATAATTGATACATTGCTTTGTTGAAGTAACAAGTTCATTAGTTCATTGTAGTAATTAGCAATAATTTAAATAAGGATTCGCTGAAACGTCTGTAAAATACAAAAATAGATAAATCAGCTGCGCCATATTCTTTTCGCTGTTCAAACAACAAGCCATAGGTGCGAAAATAGGCCAACGTTAAAAATTCCATAAACAAACAAACAACAAGCCAACATGCGTAGTAAAGTGTGCAATTTATTAATCCTAACGAGGAGAATATTTTGGCATCGCCGATAATTTTTCTCAAAAGTTTGCAGTGCCAGCACTTTAATGGGTCATATTGAAAAAGCTGTTATTCCACTTCAAATATTTTTGAGGCTAATATGAACGTATGAAAATTTATTTGGAGAAAATTATACCCTGGAAATTATACATGTACTTCCTGATATTGTATTTGGGGCATGGTTTAAATTTCCCTTGCATTTTTTAATGTAAGAAACCCCTCTGAATTATTGGTGCTTGAAATGCTTATAATTATGCTGGCTATGTTGTTATTAGTGGACGTGTCTTCCTGGCCAATCTTTTGATTCTAGAAAATCCCACAGATTTTATGCGACATGTCCTATCATGCATATGTCAAGCCAATTTTTTTTAATCGTCACAATTTGCCATTTTTCAGGTATTAGGTACAGTTTGGATGTGTGCGCTGATGAGGTGAAAGCTTTGTCTGCATTGATGACATACAAATGTGCGTGTGTTGACGTACCTTTTGGAGGTGCTAAGGCCGGTGTAAAGATAAACCCGAAGGAATATTCCGAACTCGAATTAGAGAAAATTACGAGAAGGTTCGCCTTGGAATTGGCCAAAAAGGGATTTATTGGCGAGTAACCTCATTCTTGCTTTTCGCTTTCCACCGGCATACTGTCTATAATGTTAAATTTTAATGTGATGCAAAACTGTTCTTATATAGGACCAGGATTGGACGTGCCAGCCCCAGACATGGGTACTGGGGAGCGAGAAATGAGTTGGATTGCTGACACTTATGCCAACACTATTGGTAAGTATTGTTATGACTAAAATATGTTGTGATAGGAAAAGATTCTTAATGATCAAACATTTTTCTAATATTAGGTCACTTGGATATAAATGCTCATGCTTGTGTTACCGGTAAACCCATTAATCAAGGTGGTATCCATGGTCGTGTTTCTGCAACTGGAAGGGTAAACATTTTATGATCAATCCTCGTGGTATGGGGTGACCTTGTCCTAAAACAAGTTTGTCCCAAACTTGCCAAATTGCATTGTGTTTTTCGGACGATCCTAAAGTCAATACTTGCTATGATAAAATTTCTGACAATTCTTATATCTGTAGCAAATTGCATAATTTATCTTGAATGATTTACAATTTTTAAATTCTCACGTTAATTTAAAATGTTATTTGGCGTTTTTAAAATTGTAAAAAATTCACTGAAGGGTATACATACATATAAAAATAGTTTTGAAGAAATAAGAAAAGTTCAAATGGTTCCTCTTGGAATTGTTTTAGGGAGTGTTCCACGGCCTGGACAATTTCGTGAATGAGGCAAGTTACATGAGTCTTATCAACACAACACCTGGATGGGGTGGAAAAACCTTCATTGTGCAGGCAAGTTGTTTCTGTAATGGTATTTGGTCAAGGTTTATGCATTTGTTAATGAAGTTGACACATGAAATATTATACAGGGTTTGGGTAATGTCGGTCTTCATACCATGAGATATTTGCATCGTGCTGGAGCTCGCTGCATCGGAATTAAGGAATATGATAGCAGTATTTTTAATCCGAATGGCATGGACCCAAGAGAACTTGAGGACTGGAAACTGGTTAGTAACTGTACAATTGCAAAGCATAGTTTTGAATTGCAGCTTAAAAATGTGAATGTTAGCTTAGACTAATGGATAATATTGTAATAAATACAGGCTCATGGTACAATCAAAGGTTTTCCTGGAGCTGAAGAGTACAAAGGAGAAGATATCATTTTTGAAGAATGCGACATATTTGTTCCTGCGGCAATTGAAAAAGTGATTAGAAAAAGTAATGCACACAAACTTAAATGCAAGGTAAGGATTGCGAATATGTTGTCATGTTGCATTATGTCATAGCAGCCGCTCACAAGTGCCAAAACATTTTTAGATAATTGCTGAAGCGGCCAATGGACCTACCACCCCTGCAGCTGATAAAATCCTTTTTGATCGGAACATTCTCGTCATTCCTGATTTGTATTTAAACGCTGGTGGTGTGACAGTTTCATATTTTGAATGGCTGAAGAACTTAAATCACGTGAGCTATGGTCGACTGACATTCAAGTATGAAAGGGAGTCCAATTACTATTTACTAGGTGAGTCTTAGTTTTCTTTTTAAAATCTTGCCTTGCTGCTTAGTTTATCATGGCGTATTAGCATATTGGCCAATACAAAAAGTGAAAGTTAAGCGATTTCATTGGGCAATTGGATGAATTACTTATACACTCTTTCACTTGCATGTGGGGAGTGTAGAAGAAGTGGAGGGAATGCTTCATGAGAAATTTTCATTTCTTGGAAATGTCAATTCTCAAGCTGAGAATTCTGTAAATTTGGGTCAGGCAGGTACTGATTGACTTTGACTGATCTTGGTTTAATTGAATTAATTAGTGGGGATTCGATAGACCTTAGTGGGTTTTTTCTTGAGCAATTATAATAACATCAATTAAATTTATTTAGAAAATTGCTGTTATAGGAATTTATGATTATTTTTTTTTCGTAGTCATCTATTGGAATTGAAAGAAATTTACATTGGGTCGAGCATTAATATGGGTTTTTGTCTTTCAAAAAAAAATTACTGATCAGTAATATTGTAGCTAAATTCTTTCCAAGGATGTGTCATTAAGCTTTTACTCTTAATTTTGCACATAAACTTTACAACCAAAGATGCACAAAAGTTAGCATTGATGTTTGGTTTGCATAATTTCAAAACCACTAAAGACTGAAGAACGACTGAACCCTGTTTTTATCCATGGTAATTGAGAGGGATTTTAATGCAACAATGTTTTAACGCATTTCGTTTTAATAGAAAGTGTTCAGGAATCTTTAGAGAGAAGGTTTGGTCGACAAGGAGGTAAAATCCCTGTAACGCCCAGTGAAGCTTTTCAGAAAAGGATTGCCGTAAGTTTTACCTCCGCATAGTCACAGCGCACAATGGACCGTTCCACTTGGACACATTTAGCCAACGAGCAAAAATGCGAGTTAATCATCTCCCAAACTTTGATTCTTAGGTTGCATTATTTAGGGGATGCTTTCATCTTGTTTCACTGGACTTTTCCTTCGGTGTTGGTTTTGCTTTGTTTAGGCTTTTCTGCACACTCAATTCTTATATAGTTGATCTATCTATTAAATTGCTCAACAGAAAGTGTACAAGAATCCCTAGAGCGGCGATTCGGTAAACAAGGTGGTAAAATTCCAGTTTCACCCAGTGAGGCTTTTTCAAAACGAATTTCTGTAAGTTGGATATTTTTATGTTCTAAAAGTGCCCATAATCCATGCATGTGAGTATATCTAGAATTGTGAACCAAATGTTTCTGCTTTGGTTTTTTTCCAAAACCAAATACAAATAAATGCATGGAGTTTTAATGCTTTCTCGCATATGAAATCCTTCGGTTAGATTTAGCTTCAGATTTTAAAAAAATGTCCTTCTCATAGCAATACTCATGCCACAGGGCAATGCTTTACTATCTTGTCAAATGGCACCATCCTAGTCTGGGCAGATATTTTTTGGAATTTCTTGAGTGATTGCCAGACTTCAATTGACAGTGCGTTCTGTTCCTTGTTTTAAATTTCATAGTAGTCTAATTGCATAATGTCTTTTTTTGTGCATGCAACATGAAACGCCTAAACCACAATGTTTTTAAACTTTACAAAGGTTTGGGAGATGAAGCTTTATTTATGCATAAATATTTTTTAAATTATACCTTGTCTGACTTGTAGAAATTGTTGCTAATGCTAAATGGCATGAAGTTGTATAATTTAAATTTACAAAATCTGTCTTTAGCCACACCATATTAACACTTTTGAGAATTATATTAATAATGCTTAATTTAGCATATTGGCTGACCTTTTTTTGTTTCATGTCAGGGTGCATCTGAGAAGGATATTGTACATTCTGGTCTTGATTATTCAATGGAGAGGTCTGCTAGGGTGCGTATATACTTTAATGACTGGGTTTTAAATAAAAAATTTCATTCAGGCATTTTAAACAATTAGTTGGTTCTTAGTAATTGAATGGAAAACTAATATTTTGATGTGAATATTCACGTTACAGGCAATCATGCGTACTGCGATGGAGTACAATTTGGGCCTTGACCTCCGTACAGCTGCCTATGTGAATGCGATCAACAAAATATTTCAGACTTACAAAGAAGCTGGCCTGACTTTCACATAGACATTTATGCTGACGCAGCTTTTAATGGACTGTTGCTAGATTTGGTATGAATTATGAGAAAAAAAATGCACTCTGTAGACGTATCCTCACATCCTTTACTCCCTTATGAAAGCCAGTTGCACTATTTGGTCGCTTAATGTGTAATCAATTTTGACACTTGTTTTCCACTGAAACTAATGGCTTTGCGATGTACATGTCCCAGTAGTCATACAGAGTGTTAGCCAAATAGTAAGACTCAAAAGGTGGGGTTTTGTAGTTCATTACTATTAAAATAATTTGATTCTATGCAGTTTTCTTATTTTTTAATTGGTCTGGTGGAGAAAATACATTTTTAACAATTTTTGATCTTGGAATTTTGTTGTATGTAAAGCAATATTTCAAACTAGATTCAAAATATAAAACTAAATTGGTGGGCTTAATTCGTTAGCCCCAATTAGGCAATGTTAGCTTGCAATCAGTTGATGCGAGCTATGTTGTTACCAAAATGTCAATAATGCATTCGAGGATCTTTCTAGTTCTGGAAATAAATTACTCTAGCCGTGTGGAACGCTCAATTATGTGAACTTCATGTATCTTAGGATTTAATATGGTTTCAAAAAGCATCTCAACTTCGTTGCAATATACCTTATGGGGACAACTTTCAATCAGCAAACTAAACCAAAAAAAATAAATGGAAAACTACGCTGAAGATTTATTTTAACATACATTGTGAGTGAAAAACAATGAATTTACCATGTGCATGTCTGAAATTTATTGCTTAATGGCTTTGGTGTCTGCTTCATCATCATCATCATCATCATCTTCTACAGGCTTCTTAGGCATGTATTTAGAAACATCAATTGCATAATTCTCCTTTGAAGGTGGACAAATAAGTAATGCAATAGAGATGAAAGGGCCTGAGGAATAATTTATGAATAAAAAAATTATTACAAAAGAATATTTTCCTTGTACACAAAAACAATTTGCATGTATCCTTTGTTTCTATGCAGTTTTCCAAAATTTATTTTGCTGATAAGAAGAAAAAAAATCACTAATTAGGTTAGATCCAATAATCTAGGCATAGCAACTCATTTAAATTGTTTTTATGCACCATAATCGGGTAACATTATTTTGTTTCATTTCTGGAATAATATTACCAAGACGTGATGGACGTTGATTGCACACATGTTCAACGACAGCCCCAATATTGGCCTGCAAGTGCTCAGCTGGCAGACTAAGCTGAAGTTAAAAATGAGATAATACCATAAACAGTTTAGGAAGGAGATCTTTAAATTAAAAAGCATAGTCAAAGTACGAAAAGATATACTTACAGGACCCATATTAATTTCCGCAAAACCAAAATTATGATGAGTGGAATCTTTTTCAACTGTATATTCAATGCCCAGCTTGAAGCGTTCTACCAAAGTGAACATATTTACTCCTATATTACCTATAATGAAAGTTTTAAGAATGTTCTCAAATAGACTTTATAAGATTTCATCATTTATATACTAATAATAGAGAAGGATTTAATAATAAATGCACAACTGGACAAATGCCTAATTTTCAAAATGTGATGGGGAAGGGTGATGTGAAAACTAACAAATAATTTAGTATGTTTTATAATATGGTTTTGATCTCAAACTGATTATCGAGACTGTGTGGCAACAAACAGGATATCAACTAAGCACAAATGATGTTAATGACTCATCATTTGATCCTTTAATTTGTTCAGTCAGCTTTTATAAATGTATAGGTTAGATATTATATTACTGAAAATTGCCTTTAGCCGGTGAAGGATAATTCTTTTTCAGAATGCCACGAAGAGGAGACAAGTCGTTTATAATGTCGGGGTGGGCGACCACATATTTATATTCACTGGCAATCAGTTCACCAGATAGAACCTGCTTTATGAGACTTGAGCCCCCTGCTACATTTGCTCCAGCTGCTATTGCATCGCTCACGCCTTGTTCGTTCTGTCAAAAATGTTGAACATGTGATATTAGTTTTTTTTAACCTTTTTTAATATTGACTGTTGGAAATGATTCTGTTAAATACCTTGCAAAATGCCATTATAGTTCTATGTCTGCCATCAGAAAAGTAATGAGGATTTGCTACGAGTCCAGAAAATGCATCTATAAACTTGGTCTGTAAAGTAAATCAGCGATGTCTCAACTGTAAGTTAAATGGCAAGGTTCCATGCTTGACGTTAATATTCTTGCTTTTTTAACCTTTTTCTCCAAACTCATATCCAATTCAAGCGTTAAATAAAGAGGTGCATCTGGCAAATTCAACATAGTGGGATGATGCAGTTCTCTGTGCATTTCAATGGCTTCTAATATCGGGAATATCTGTCGTTTGTTATGCACACGTAGCCAAACGTCATCAACTGGTTCCCTTGTTGGATGATACATATTCGCCTTTTCTCGAGCCACTTGTGCTCTAACATGTTGTGAAAATAACTTATTAAATTTTAAACGCTACATAGAAACTGTCACGGTCTCAAAAGGACTTAAAAATGCATGAAACTAATTGAAGCAATTGGCGGTATAATCCAATGTGGATTAGACGATTAACATAAGAAAGGGTTGTTGATTTTGAGATAACTGACGTGATGGCTAATGCATGTATCACAAAATTAACTGTTTCTCAAAAATGCTGGTAAGCCTAGGACAGAATATATTCTAAGGCAAGGGGTCATTCACTAGCTAGCCTTTACATACAGCCAACATGTCAAGGATGTTTCGAACCATTTTTTATTTCGTAATTTAATCATCATTGAATTTGCCTAGCACTTACTTTGACCCATATCTAGGTTTTACTGGAGCCAAGTCCTTTTTGACTTCTTTCAACTTCCGAGCCGCTTTCAATTTTCTAGCCTTCTCTCTCGTTCCCTTTCTTGCAGCATAACTTCGAGTTTGATTTAATAAATGGGCTTGGAGCGGAGACAGGATTCCTAAAGGAATCACACTTCCATTTACAACTTGCAAGCCACTGCTGCTGGGCAATTTCGTGCATGTTCTCTGTAGCACTGTGCAGAATTAGAAAAGACCATACTTGCATTTTTTAATATAATTTCAATAAATACTATATCAACTTCTTATTACCTTTCCCAATCATTAGAATAGTTGTCATTTTTCCAAATGGACTTCGGTCAGTTATGCACGTTTTTCATAATAAAAAAGCAGACAACAAGCAAAATACAGACGACGCTCCTACTAAAATCTTCTATAAATAGCTTGCGTGATCTTCCGGAATATTCGAAGAGGGTTCATAACTGTCTGTCGTACTGCACGTTGTGTTTGCTCGTTTATTGCGATTGAAAGGCCTCATCTGACTTATATTGACCAATTTCGTAAATTTTATTAGTGCTTAGTTCGCAAAAATGATTACATCTTGCATTAAACCAGCGTATCCGAACTGTATGTGAGCAACTCCACTGTTCCCAATTCGGCAGCCATATTGAATGTCACTGACTGTAAGTATGGCTATATGAAAATGTTTTTAGCACGCGTCAATGTTTATTAACATATTTGCTTCTTTAACAGGCTGCTACCTGAAGCTTTAAAGTACGAGAACTTCTGGACCTTGTTTTTATGTAGATGTATAGATGAAGGCAAGTATTGTAGCTAAAACACGATGTAGTATACCAAAAATGTGATTCATGAAGTTGGACTAAAGACTGCTTTACACTGGACCGTTTAGTTAGTGCAATGGAACATTGGCATCTTTGCACATTCCATGCACAAGTGCAAATGGTTTTTGAACTTTCCTCCAATTTATGTGCCCTGTACAAAGGGCCATATACCCACTTGCCCAATCGAAATCGCTATGTTTCAACACGTGTTTAACCTATATAGAGCGTTAATTTGGTTAAGTTCCATTCAGCTGAAGTAACGTCCTCTCTGATTTGCTGTGATACGATTTCAAACAAATGGTCCAATTGGTTATTTTAACCCTGTCCAAAGGGATCTGTTTTCTAATGTGAATAACATCATCATAGCATGGGAAATTGTTCATTGTAAATGGTACATTGTATAGGAACAGGCAGTGTAAAGCAGCCTTAAGCATGTCTATTCATTCCAGTTCTCATGGTAAGCATATGGTGCCCTTGCTAAGAAATAAGCAGAGTGCTGATGACCACTATTTATACTCAGCTGATACAAATGGCTTGGCCTGCTCTAACCATTTTGAAATCTTTGTTAACATACATGACAGGTTTTTGCAGAGAACAGCAATAACAGTGACATTCTTAGGAATGGTTGCAAATCGTTGCTGTAATTGGGATGACATTTATTTTTCACAGAATATATGTCAAGGAGTAAAAATAAGAAATATGACCCACCGAACCCAAGGAGATCGCATTCCATCATGTCCACGGAGGATGTGGCGTCTGGAAAAAGATCACAATGGCTCGAGCTGGAGATAACAGGTATGTTGCATTCTATTTAATGTGTGAAAATTGCACTGATTTGCATGGAGTGTTAGAATGGGTTAGGTTATAACATCAATTTAACAACAAAATGTAAACTCTTTTGCAATTTCCAGGCCCAATTTGCAATTTGAGTCCCCAATTATGGAAACTAAATCATCTTACATCACTGTACCTGAATGACAACAACCTTACAATGATCCCTCCAGACATTGCTCGCCTGAGCGCACTTATGTACCTTGATCTCTCGTCCAATCAACTACACAGCTTGCCTTCAGAATTAGGCGATCTCATTATGCTCAGGGAGCTGCTGGTCAACAACAATCATCTAAGAATTCTTCCAATGGAGCTGGGGAAACTCTTCCAGTTGCACCACCTCGGTAAATACAACTTGCTTCATGATTTTCATACAAAGCTATATGCATAAATTTGCATAACTAGCACTAGCTTGCAATTTGTTTTCAAACTATTTTGCGTTGTGCTATGTGGACTTGCATACTGCATAGAAAGTACAGCAGATTCCTGTTCATTTATTGTAGGGTTATCTGGCAATCCTTTATCCTTGTGCTTGCTTAACATCTACCGTGAACCAAATGGGACAATGAAACTTATTTCTTACATGCTCGACAACATGCCCGGTAAGCTCAAAACAGTTTATTATGTTCCCTTATCTTATGCTGATAGGTGACCACATGCATGGGTATTTTTTAATTTCCCTAAATCTTTAATATCGCTTAGTAAATGAGAATTGTAGACTGGTTTACCTCCTTTGAACAACTGTGCATTTGCAAATCCTATCTTACCGCCTATGTTCTCCATGTCCAATTCAAGTTTCTGTCAAATGTCCAGATTCTCGACTTCAGCTTCGATCTGATGCATATCATTTGTTCGAAGTTCAAGGAGAGTTTTAAATGTATTGTGAAATCGTACAGTGGGGCCTACTGGTTGTAGATTTATTGCCCTATTGGTCCTGGGCCAAATTTAAGTACCAGAGATATTAGATCTTGTATGTAAATGGTGACCCCAGTTAATTTTCTCCATATAATTGAGTCTGTGGGTATGGCTGTATATAAATTATATGGTGCCATTTAATGCACTCTTTTGCAACATGGGTATACAACGCATACTTTTAATTAACACACTTGTGTGAAAATGGTCCTCTTTCCTAGTGAATGGAGGCTTACTGTACATGTACTTGCATAAGCTGTGTGAAGAGTTTTGTAAATTCTCTATATCTCAATCTTGATGAAGATATCGATATTCATTGAAGTATATCATTGAAAAATATTCTCATGATTATCGTCATTGGCGTCATTTGTTTGATTATATGTTGTAGTTGTATGGCAACTTTTGTGATAGAGGTTTGAAAAAGACCGCCATTAAATTCCCTCCTCTAGGCCAGTCTGAATATGAATCATGGTAGACAGTCGCCAACCTTGTTTATTCGCAACTCTTTTCTGCTCAAATTGTTAAAGATATTACAAAATGGAAAAGCATAGCTAAGCAGTCAGTTACGCTTGTCTTGAAGGCATTTTAAATTGGAAATTTTAGACAAGCCATTGTGAAAATTAGCGGCATTCATCATGCAGCGATTATTGTTGGAAATAATTTGCATATTTTGGTTCCCAGTCCTCTATGTTTTGCTTCCTATGTTATTTGATATTGGCTTGCTAATGAAAAGCGCTTCCTGAAATTTCTTCCTCTTGCTACTGCAACACGTTTTCTACGATATTCTTGTGGAAAATTCACACATTGCAAATAATCGAAAACAAAGAATATGATCAAACTCTAGCAAATATTAGCTTTGTTTATTCGCTTTTGCCGGTGTATGATGTCAAGTAACAGCGTTTCCATAACTGGGTATACTTGCTTCGAAGAAAGGTTTTCACGAGATGTGATGTAATTACCAAATGTAACGACTGCGTTACTTGCATGTAAATGTTAATTGGCCCATTTCTAATCGTATTCCTATAAGCTCATAAATTAGTGTTACCCTCACTACCAGTCCAAAACTGCATTTTTATGCTATTTTGGACAGGAGTACAATGCTTTGTAACTCGTATCAAGGTGCGAATCGGATTACATGTGTTATTTATTAACAAGTTGATGATTTGGATAGGTGGTTAAGAGGGCAATCAATGTACCATTATGGAAATGTAAAATAACACATACTGACTGGCTGAAAAGTCATCAGGTTTTATTTTTAGTGTATTTCCACGGCAGTTTTAATTTGAAGAGAATGCAAAACTGGTGCGTTTCTTTCAAATGTTCTGCTAATTAATTACTGTGGAATTCATTAGTTAATGAGTTTAATAAAGTTACTTTCTCAAATATTGCAAAAAAATTTTGTGGGGCTGAGCAGCCGCATGTGATTTTGCTCCTTTAATCGGTCAATGACAAACTGCGCGTTAAAAAGTAAACAAATATTTTTTGATTAGGCTATTTAGTACATTGTACTAATTGCTGTTGATTAAGTAAGCAAGTTGTACAATTTTGTTCCACTCGCTTCCAAAATACATGTTATTAGCTGAGAACTCAACCCATACAGTATAAATGTTTTTCACAACGAAATTCTGTATCCAGGTCGAAAGAAGAAATGAGTGGGTTGTACGGCTACTCTTTCTAGTACCATATGCATTGTATGTCCGAATGCAATTTACATTTGGTTACGGTGAAAAGGTGAAAAATATGGTATTTGCAAAGTGTAAATTGCAAAATCTGACCATATGCCATCTGGCCATCAGTCAAAGAAACTGAAACTTCTGTGATAGATAAAAAAACGAGTTTTACAACTGGTTTTATAATCCATACGCAGTTTCCTTCCTTCCGTATTGCATTTAGCGGAAAAATGTAGTCGTTAAAGTATTAAACATTAAAATAAGTGGCCCGTTAACACTAAACGGCGTGGTTGAGAAAGAATAGTTTTAACCTTCGAAAGTTTCTTTTTTCTGCGTAGAATATTTTCAACAGCTTTAGGGACGTTCAATATTGTCATCTTGGGGGTTTATTTAAACCAATGCTGACAAATGATCATGGAAGTGAGGGGTGGTCATATGATAACGTTTGCATTGTTGTTTTATAAACAATGGGTTAATCCATAATTTGGGATCCAGCTTGCCAAAGAAATTTTTCCATGGCATGGCGTGTATTACATGTACTTTTACGAGCTAAAATTCATAATTTCTGGTGAAATATTTATTAGAAGTTTGCTGAATTCGAAAAATGTTTGGTCAATCTTTGTCATCATTTGGGGGATGGCTTCAAAATAGGAACATGGGAGGGGGGTCTCAAAATCGCGAAAAAAAATTCTATTAATTATGACATATTAAAATGACTTCCAAGTTGCTGCAAGTCAAGCTGCTATAAACAACTACTGCTGTACAGGTGAGGTACATTTGATTGCTAATAAATAACTTTAATGCGCCAACAACCGGTTGATAGCGAAGCTATGCTGATGATGCCATTGCTCAGTCACCAGTGACAAGAACTAATGGTGATGAAGACGCACATGTATGATAATAAACTCTTGTAGTAAGCATGCTACAGTAATAGTTAAGCTCGTGCTTTGACTTCTCAGGTCCCTCGCACCAGTCGCCACCCTCAAATATTGTTTCACATGTGTAGCACCATATGACATAACGTGCCACGCTTATACAATTGTAAAAGCAAAACAAACAACGCTCGTCTATGATGCGTGCAATCTTTCGTAATTCAACCTTGACAGTGTTGTCAGCGGCCCGCAGAGTCTGGGCCAAACTGTTTCATGTCCCGAATAGGCTACAATAATATTTGGTTCGTCCAATATCGGGGACTTTCTAACGATGATTTCGTTATAGTTCTCATTATAGGTGTCGTGGGAGGGTTGTCTATGCGGGTCAAGGATGTAGATTACACGAATTCGAAATTCACGCTGTTGACAGTGAGACAAGCTAAGGTTTGCTGATGTTGTGGACCATCCAAGACTCGGCCGTCTTTCGTCCATAATTGGCCTAGTTAATAATTTGAGGAAAACTGGGTGGGTTGGGTTTGCGCCGTTGATGCACCTCGTAGAGTAGGGGTACTGATCGATCCAGAAATACCAATACTTTGGGTTTGATGGATACTTTGTTATCTTGTCGATATATTGTGGGTCAGGGATAGATTTTCGATACTTCGTGTGCAGGATAAAATGGTTGCATCTTAGTCTATGCAAACCCAGGAGAGACAAATCTGCCATCCCACACAGAAAGATTGCAATAATTTTGGTTTGATTTGAAATTAGTTCAATCGATGACAATCCACGATTGTTACATCAGACGCAGCATCATGTGATTGTAGCTCGAATGCAGTATTTCGGGACATGGATCGCAATTTGATTGCAGCTCGATTGCAGTATTTCAAGACCTGGATCGCAATTTGATTGCAAGCTGATAGAAATACTATTTTGCAATCTTTAAGATCACAGATCGCAATTTTACTCAAACTGATTGCAATCTGCATCGAAGTTTGCAAAAATCAATCTGAAACCGTGTTGAACACACCATTTTGTAGGAATAGTAGACAAAATATTCACGATCAAAAAAAGTGACATTTACTATCACGACGCTTCGTGGAATGAAATGTCGTGATTAGCTATCTTTTCGTTGTAATCGTCATAACTATTTTTTTGATCGTGAATATTTTATCTACCGATCACTACGAAAATGGTTATTAATTTCGAAGACACAATTTTGTAATTTGTTGGGATCGACCCCTTCATGGTTTCCACTTTCTGGAAAGTCTGGGAATTCGTGGAAATTTCTGAGAATGTCAGGGAAACTGATAGCTTGCGTCAGTCAATAGATCAGCCATCATCGGATAAAATCCATCATTCTTAATTTTTTATGACAATCTCATGTCGATTTCCCTGACATTTTGCGTGAGAACTTGAGTGGGAATCCTGCCTCGAGATCGAACGCATTAGTCTCGGAATCGATATCTCTGAATTCGAAACTATCGATTTGCATCGATCCCCACTTCGGAGTGACTTTTTCCGCAGGAAGCCAGGTCGTCCAAATTTACTCCACCTGTGCAGTTTTGTGTATTTGTTCTGTTTTTTTTTTCTGCGTCCTCTCCCTCGTCCGCGCGCATTAATGGCTCGAAAACGCCGCGAATGGTGTCGGGTCAGTTCTCGGAGATACGGTTCCTGATTCATGCAGACGGTTCTGAGACGTGAATTTTGATGGATCTGGATTCCCAAGAAGGTAGTAGTGGGGCCTAAATCCGTCATTTCGTACGTCGATT
>JAQGAF010001783.1:0-27630 GCA_034687865.1 Kryphioiulus occultus
TAAGCACACTTATCCTAGCACCAGCGGATTGAACGTTATTTTGAGAGGCCCAGATATCTGGTCCACCCTGTATAATGCACAAAAAGCTTGTCTATAATTTAAGCTTATATTCAGCATTATATGTGATGCCATACTTGAATGTCAACAGTAGACTGGTTAGAACATTTTGTTGTGGTATAAAGTAAAAATTTAATTTTCTAAGCTGATGCCGGATGGACACTGTATGTGGGAGTTTACCTTGATTGTTCTAATGCCCTGCCTCAGACTGGATCAATGACTGTTAGCCTTTCTGGAGGCGTGACATGGAACATCACATACCCAGTAACTCTTTCACCAGACACCTCAGGGACAGCCTATACGAGCATTTCGACTAATTCATTAAAGGTTAACTGTTTTCAAAAATACTTTGTAGTAGCTAATTCTGTGCGATTGCTGTTTGTTTGACCCATTATTAGATAGTGGTCACGGGGAATCAGGAAATTCCCTTCAAGCTTCGTGTCATTATCTTTTATATTTGAATAACGTTTTTAATTTTTTGATTTAGGAGCTAAACATATCATCTTGGTGGCCCAATGGCTATGGAGGACAGCAACTGTATTACTTGAATGTATCTTACACTAATGCTGATGGTTCAGAAACTTCTACAACCTCAAAACGCATTGGATTCCGTACCATAGAATTAATTCAAGATCCAATTGAGAATGTAAAGGGTGAGGTATTTTTTCTAATTAGGTATTACAAATCACTATCGGTAGTTGTTCTGTGGAAGGAATTCAATAGTATGTTCACGTACTGAGAACTAGTTACATTGATCTGTAACCATATTATAACAATATTAATTTGCTCAAATTATTGTGTTTGTTTCAGGTCTCACGTTTTATTTCAAAGTTAATGGAATAAACATTTTTTTAAAGGGATCCAACTGGATCCCAGCAGATAGTTTTACGGAACGTGCAACAGAAGATTATTTACGCAATCTCTTAGAATCCGCTGCAACTGCCCACATAAATGGTCTAAGAGTATGGGGTGGAGGATTGTACGAACAAAATATATTTTATGATATTTGTGACGAATTGGGAATATTGATATGGCAAGATATGATGTATGCCTGTGCCATGTATCCAACGGATGACCATTTTTTGAATTCGGTATCAACTGAAATTACACAACAGGTTATTTTCATTCACAAAATGCATATGATTCTGATCAGTTGAATGGTAATTTATTTGTGCCACCTTTTCATTAGATTCGTAGGTTGCAGCATCATCCATCAATTTTGGTGTGGAGTGGTAATAATGAAAACGAAGCTGCCTTACGAGATAACTGGTACCTCTCTCAAATTAAGTTGGCATTTTAATCCAAGCTCTTCTAATACATTTTTAACTTCATGTAGGTATGGAACAAACAGCAATTTTTCACTTTATGATTCTGATTATGTCACACTGTATGTGGATACTATTGGCACAATTATTCAGCAGTTGGATACGTCGAGGCCATTTGTCATCTCTAGTCCATCCAATGGAGCTAATGAATCTGCAGCATATGGCTACGTTGACCCAAAGCCTGGGGACTCTAGATATGGAGATGGTCAGTTTATGTCCTCATCTTAGCCATTCCAACCACTCAACATCATTGGCTATATTTTTACATTAACTTATTTAGTTAAATCAAACTTAAATAAGAAGTTAAAACTAAACGATAGCAGACATTGTCATAAGATACTTTAATTTCCCTTATTATTTGTCAATTTTCATATAAACAGTACACTTCTATAATTATGAAATGGATGGATGGGATTGGAAAAACTATCCTAAGCCACGTTTTGTGTCTGAATATGGCTTCCAATCTTGGCCATCTTTTGAGACGTTGTCAAAGGTATCAATTGAAGAAGACTGGGATTTTACATCTAGATTTATGGAGCACAGGCAACACCATTTATTTGGTATTCGCCTTTTGTTTATCATAAATGTTGAATTTACAACATAACGTTAACGGTAACTAAAATGTATTTGGTTTAGGTAACACCCAGATATTTCAGGGCGTTGTGAGACACATGAGTCTTCCTACTGGATGTGGCTTCGGAACTCAGATTAGCTCACCCAAATTTGCAAACCAACATCAAATTGAAATAGCAAAAGATCAGAATTACCACAGCAGTTGCAATAGCATAGATGGATTCAAGGGAATGCTGTATGAATCTCAAGTAGGTGATTTGATGAACTGTCTCAATTTCGTTTCATTATTTGGCTTTAGTATTAATTCATTCCACATTTTATAGATTTATCAAGCAATGAGTATTAAAACTGAAACCGAATATTATCGCCGGTCAAGGACAGAAATCATTAATGACGAGGGCTTTACGATGGGAGCACTATATTGGCAATTGGATGATATTTGGCAAGGAGCTTCGTGGTCATCATTGGGTTAGTCATTTCATTTTTTTTCAATTAAATTGAATGAGATTTTGATATTAATTTTATAATATTTTAATCGACAGAATATGGAGGCAAATGGAAAATGCTTCATTATTATGCTGCTAATTTCTTTTCCCCAATTTTAATTTCACCTTTTATAAGTGAAGCTAATGAATCAGTAGCCTACGTTATTAATGACAATACACTGGATTACTACAACTTGCACCTTCGTGTTAACATATTTCGATGGAATACCTTTACTCCAGCTTCCACCAACGTTATTTCCATTAATGCGGTAAGTTCTGTGTACACGTACTGCAAATTTCCATTTTACAAATACAATATTCCATGGCCTCTATGCAAATTTGTCAAGTTTCAGATTTTTCTGATACGCTTTCCATCAACAGACTTCTCAAGCAGCCTTGCCTGTGTATCAGGAGTCAATTGGTAACCAAATGACAAATGCTGGGTGCAACATTCAAGAATGCTTCTTCCATTTCTCACTGAAAGACGATTCTGATTCAACAATTATTGGGCCATCAAATTTCATCTTTTTGGTGCCATTTTTTGATGCAGTAGGACTCCAAAAAGCTGCAATTACGGTAAGAACCAAGTATTTTCATATGGTTTGACTATAAAAAATGAATGCATGTATTGGAAGTTCTTATAACTCCATAGATGCTGATAGCTTCACTGCAATGCTCATGCACCTAATGCTATTCCTATGGACGCTAGTATTCATTTTATATTCATCTCCCTGACAGAATCAGATGCTTTGTACCATCTTTCCATGGAGCAATGTTGTTGTCACTTGATTGGAGTTATGAAATAAGTTTAGCTGTAGCAACAATATTGCTCCATGTACAGTATGCCTGCCTCATGAGCCTTGCAGTAGGCCTACATGTACATTACACTGTATAGTCGCCGTACATTATCGCATCTGTATATTTTTATTATGCTCATATTTCTAGTAACAAATAATCCCTTCATGGAAATATATATATATTATATATAAATATATACGTGTATATACCGTTTCCTTGGCAGTTATGCTACATCTAGGCTGAGAAGTATGAAATGACAGGAGCACATGGCACGTACTGTGTGTAGGCTCGGGCCGAATACTTTGGCGGTCGACCCTTCACCGCGGGAAAATTTAAATTTTCGAATATACATGTACATGGAAAATCTAAAGCTTTCCCTTTACCTTTCTTAGCTGACATAATACAGGTGTCATTGTGTGTCATTAGGTGGAAATACTTTTTAAAAGTCATCATGAATTAAAACGTCAATAAAAAAAATAGGAAAATTGATTTTTTACCATATTTTTCAAAGAAGCCCCTAATATGTGTATTGAGTATTTTACTACGTGGTCAAAAGCAATACGGCTATGCTATTCAAATAATTTTCCATTCACTCCTAAGAATTTCCTGAAAAACTTTTCATGATTATAATTTCTATTCTTGTACATGTAGATCCAGTCCGCTACATTGACACGTACGGAAGGCCAATATCCCGTATTTTCAATTGTCATCGTTTCTGATAATATTGCTCCATTTGTTTGGCTTGAAGCGACTGGTATTGAAGGGCATTTTTCTGACAATGGCTTCTTGATGGTTGAATTAAATTTAACAATTGAATTTCATGCACGACAAGATATAACTGCGGATCAACTGTTGCAGAGTTTATCAGTTATTTCTTTAATGGATATATACTGATGATCAGGCTAACAACTAAATCTAAATTACATGCGCCACGCATTTTAATAATCAAAATAACACCTCGATTTGCAACTAAAACAAATGAACAAATGAGTCAAATTTACAATACTTGCAGTAAAAATTGCACAAAATGCTTTAGAGATATTATGATTTGGAATAAAGGAGCTTAAATTTGTTAAAACAGCGATACATTTTTATTGTTTATTTACTAATAAATGATTTCCTTAGAAAGTTTTTTATATTGTCAAAATTAACATTCTTATTAGGATGGCTAAATTCTGATTATAAGTTAGCTGATCAATTTCGCAAATTCCTTCATACATCGCTATTCGCTAATTATGAATAAAATGATTTTAAAATTGACTTTTAAAACTAATGCTATGGTGATGTTTAGGTTTATAACTCGATTATTATTAAATTTCTTCTTAAAAATGCAAAAATTTGCTTGTAGGCATTCAAGTTTCTACATGTATTTTCACTGGATGATTCACAACAGAAAAAAATCGCACAATATTCTTGGTTTATTAAAACTAATTCTTTTCCAATAAACTAAATTTTTTTCCATTATCCAAAATTAAAGGTTGCTGGATAGTCCTGGCGTTTTATCATCATCATGTAAGTATTAATTTTATTTTTGGATCACATCGTTCTTCATCAGTTCTATTTCCAGTTTATCACATTTAGGTTATCCATCGTTCCTATAGTCTAGTTTCGTCCAGTGACGATCACTTTGACAGAATAACCAGCACAAAAATGCGACGAAATTTCAATTTCTGCATAATCACCAGGAACCACACCTCTCACAAACTTCGTTTCACCTCCTTTGCCGTCTACAGTCAAATCGATGACTAGTATACCAGTTATTTTGGTGTATCTTGAAGTTGATCCAATAGGCGGATATATTATCCTTTCTGACTGAAAATTCCCAGGAAGTGGATCCACTATATTCGAATAAACAAAAAGCACGGAATCGCCCACTTCTGGACATCCATAAATCCTGGTAAGAGAACCTTTTACAGTTGTTCCTTTCTTTAAAGCTTTCCAAAGTTCTTTAGTTGGTTTCGTAATACGTAGTCCTTGTTCAAATCGTCCAATTTCACTTAGTGCCATTTCACTATGCCAAAGAAAATTGACAACAAAGTTGACTCGCCAAATGAAGTCAAATTAACAAGGTATTTATATTGGTTTTGGCAGGCAGGCGATAAGATAAGATCTGCTTATTATGTTCGTTGCTTTATTCCCATAACAACACAGATAGTCTCTACGTTAATGAATCATACAAATTGATCAAAAAATACACAGTAGAATACAGCAAACTATAGAAGAACCCTACCCCATCGATTACTTGTGTGGTATTCCAATTCTCACTTTGTCTTATGATGTGAAAAGATAATTTTATACCATCCTTGAAATCATTGAGTGAAGCAAAAAATTGGCAAGATTAAATTTAGACACTATCATATTCCCAACTCAATTATATCAAACCACACTTTCATGAGGATAAAATTAAAACTTCTGAAACCATCATTGAAGACAAAATATCACTACTTAAAACTTATCACACAAGAAATTAGTTACCATACTGTGTAAAAAGTATGCATAATTGTATGTAATTTTTCAAGCTTATTCCATGAGAAATTAAAAAATAAGGCTATGCATAACAATTTGAACAAAGCAGAATAAAGTAATACTGTAATACAAAAATATGTCTGTAGCATCTTTCTTTTTTATTGGTTTCATGTAATTTACAAAAGCAGTTTTAACCAATGAAATCAGATCAAAATGTCGCCCAAGCCTCCTCTATGGTGTCACTGCCAAGCAAAATTCCATAAAGGCAGACAATTTTTTTGTCTGTTGCAATTGTGATGAAGTCATTTTAGATGACAGCAGTTTTGTAACATTGTGATTACACGTCAATTCAATGCAGAAAGTAACTTTTAAATGGTAAATGTTAAGTTTTTACAGGGGCCGACTGTTGCTGGCTGGCAAGTTGAGCTTGTAGCTTTACTTCAGCATATTCCAACACAACTGTAAAAATATTCACAATTTGCCAACATTACCAAAGTGACAATATATAAAATAGAAAATAGCAATTAATGGAATTTTAATACAAACCATCTCTTAATCTAATTTTGTCCTGAGCCAAGGTCTGAATCTTTTCCATTTGATCTGTCACAAACTTGATCTTTCTCTTAAAGTAATCTTTAGCATTGCCAACATCCTAAAGATAATTCATTATAATATTTTTCCTTTCAGACTAATATCGACTGGTACTAGAACGTATTTCTGATAGTGATAATACCTTCTCAACAAAATATCCCGTTCCAATGTCTATCAACACATTGTTTACATCAGTCAAAGCACCTGGAACATACATCTGGCAGCGAAATTAAGGTCAACACCCAACAATATTTTTCTTTCAAATATTTGAAAAATTTGACTGACATGTTGTGTCTGTAAGGCTGCAAGACACTTAACATTTTCCCCTATTACTGTAAATTTTTGACATGAAAATCGACTTATTTGGAACCATCACAACATTAGCCTTCAAGAATACGATTTCTTTGGGAAATGCACAGTAGGCTCCGCCTATAAGGTCAGCAATGTGACGCCTGTGTAAATGTGACTTTGATACTTAAAATAAATTGCGATGAAACGTGGCCAGGCGCATTGCACCTTAATAATAAAGGATACTGAACCAGTTAGTGGAACTAGAATTTCTTTTCCTTCATTTTCTGGAGAAACCTTTTCTAAGCATTCCCCAGATTCCTGAAATTTTGTTTGGGCCATTTTCAGTTGTTGCAATGAAGCCGAGAATAGTTCAACTTCCTACAAAATAAAACAAATTTCAGAAGATCATTATCAGAATGCAAAGTATATTTGCCAATTCTCAGTTCTGGTCATGGTGCAACCCTCGTTCTGTCAAGAGTTAAAAGCATAGCATGCACGCTGAACCAGTCACCACCTGCATGCTGCAACATCTATCTCATTAAACATGGATGAAATAGAGATTTAGCTAACTTTGGAACTGATTTTTCAAATATCGAACCACAAATCAAAGATTATATGTACCTGGTCCAATTGTTGTTTTAATTGGGAAAGTTGATTCAAATTCAGTTTGCTTATTTCGATGGTGTGCTCCTTGGTGGAAGCCATTTTTGTAAAGTATGAACAATTTCGATTTGCACCTTGATTTAGCTGAATTCCCTAGTTTTCTAAATACAGTATTACATTTCTTCAAATTAAATAATATATTTTAATGCAAACAAGTACTAATTGAGCGTGGTTTTATTTAAATTAGAAGCGAATTATATACAAAATTAAAGCTTATATCTTCTTCTTTAAGATTATTTGCTTTTATTTAAAGTATGTAACCGACAACATTGTGACCATCGTCTGCTTCACATATGGTCGCACGAATTTATTCAAATGCACATTCTCTGATTATGTAAAAGAAAACGTGAAAACAAAGTTAGCAGAGAATGGCACAAGCTAAATTATTGCATAAATTAAGCAAGATGAACGGTCAAGAAATATTTCGATTGCAGCACCGACATTTCTGTGAACAAATTCCAAACTTATCTGGTACGAATAATAGGCATATTGTCAAACCTGGCAATGTTAGCCCACCGATGAATGTCCCAAAACATATTGAGGTTCCAAGGTATGGTCTTAGTATATTTTCAAAGCAACGGTTTATTGAACGCAAGTCTGAATCCCAAGTTCAGAAAATGAGAGAAAGCTGTGCGTTGGCTAGAAAAATGTTGAATGCTATAGGAGAAAAACTAAGGGTAAGTTTATTCACTGCTGGTTGAAAAGTTATTATAACATGTAAACTGAATTGAATTAAAAATATTTTTAAATATGTTTTGTTGCAGGTTGGAATGACGACTGATGAGGTTGATAAATTTGCTCATGAGCTAATTATTGCTCACGGAGCTTACCCATCTCCATTATTTTATCGTGGATTTCCAAAGTCTATATGCACCTCTGTCAATAATGTAGCTTGCCATGGCATCCCCGATGATAGGCCACTTCAAGATGGGGATATAATTAATGTGGATATCACTGTGAGTATGTAAATGCTTACTTATCTAAATATAGATCAAACGCCTTAAAAACCATATTGTACATGTTTGCAGGTCTTTTACAATGGCGTTCATGGTGATTGCTCAAAAACATTTGAAGTCGGAAACGTCGATGCTGCTGGAAAAACTTTAATACAGGTTGCGAGGCGGTGTCGAGATGAAGCAATAAATGTCTGTGGCCCAGGAAGAGATTTTTCCATTATTGGCAAAACAGTCAGGTAATTATTGAATTTTAATAATTGAATTTATGTACATGTATTAATGGTATCCTCACGTTTATAATGCAACATTTCGAAACATTTTTGTATCACATTTTTTGGCAAAGATGTTATAGTTTTCTTTCTCCCAATTTTATGCTTTTATGTGAACATGATTGTGTTTTAATTCCGGATAGCAAGGTTGATTTCACAAAACATTAAATACAGACAACCAACTAGAAAAATACTGTATGGAGAGATCACCACCAGCTTAGCAACATTAATCTCTTCCATATTTAAATAAAGCACTGTTGCAGAACGATATGGATTTAAAGTCATGCCCGTGTTTTGTGGTCATGGCATTGGAAAGTATTTTCACGGTTTACCAGATATATATCATTTTGGTAAGCATTCAAGGGAAAGCATCACTTTGGATTTTTGTTGAAAATAACTTCCTTACACATTTTGTTCAATGCATCAGATAATAATTTTGAAGGCACCATGGATGTTGGAATGACCTTTACTGTTGGTGAGTACTAATTTTTGACAATCTGACAATGCACTCACTCATCTGAAGGAAATATCTGTAATGCTTTGTAGAACCAGTGATTTCTGAAGGAAGTGAAGATGCAGATGTACTAGACGATGGCTGGACTGCAGTAACTGTAGATGACAGTAGAACAGCTCAATTTGAACACACAGTCCTTATTACAGAAGAAGGGGTTGAGATTCTGACAAAGTAAACTTTCAGGAAACAAGTTGGATGCATCTCCAGCTTAGGTATGTAAAGTATACTTATAATAATGTGGGATACAGAATGAATTTGATACACTGTATTGGGTGAATTCCAATTGTATAAAATATGAAAGAACTAGGCAATGGCAAAACTTTGCTGAGGCATATTTATTCAACCAATATGCCTATACATAATAGGCTACAGTGCAAAACCCTTAGCTGAATAAAAATAAATGTCAAACTTCCAATCAACAACCCAATCGAAATGCACTCTTTGACTATGGCAAATATTGGCTCATCATTCTTGATTTTTCGTTAGGCTTTAACCTTATTTCAAGGTGTCAGGCGCTTTGGGTCACGGGGGAACATTGAAGTTTTGCGAATGTTATCAAGGCCAAGGTATAACATCGTAACACGTTCCAATCCTGAAAAATAAGCATTAATACCCAATTTTATTCAGCTTGCATTCTGGATTGTAATATAGCAAAATGCTTACCTATTCCTCCCCCTGCATGTGGTGAACATCCATACTTAAATGATTCTATGTAGGACTTGATTTTCTCGATATCTTAAGAAAGTAATTTTTCTATTAATTATTTTCACAGATTTTAAGAAATTTGCCGCAAGTTTAGTAATGTAAAGTTACCTATATTATGGTGTTGAGCCCGCTTTGTTAAAAAATCTGGATCATGAACTCGCTGAGCACCAGAAATAATTTCCTCACCCCTCATGAACATGTCATAAGAGTTCGAATATTTCTGAAAATTGGAACATTGTTTATTTAACCCTTTTATCTAGACAAAATGGAAAATTGTACTGAGTAAAAATACCTCATTATTTGGATCAGGCATTGTATAGAAAGGACGAACTGCTAATGGATACTTGTCCAAAATGTAGAAATCAGTACCATACTACAATAAAAGATTGAAATAATGCTTTTCCTCAAAAACCTGAATTAAAGCTTCTTATCATTATTCATAAATGTATCAGCAGTTACCTTTGCTTTAACCAAACGACCCAAAAACTTTTCATTAGGAGTGCTTAGATCCTCCTCATCTCCCATTTCAACCCCAGCTTCTTTCAGCATGGCCACTCCTTCACAATATTCCAAACGTAAGCTCGGCTCCAAAAATTGGAAAGGCTCAGCAGGGTACTGCTTGTGCACGGCTGCAATCTCCTCTGCATAACTGTTAACAAATGGCGTAAACTAATTAGCATCTGTAAATGATCTACTAAAAAAAACACAAAGTAAAACTAGTTGGACTGGTTCATACTTGTCACGAAGTCCTTTAAAAATTTCGACAAACATTTCTCCGATAACATCCACTACTTCGTGGTAGTGGTAATTGAAAGCCATTTCCAAATCCAAGCCAACAAATTCACACAAGTGTCGATGAGTATTGGAGTCTTCCGCACGAAAAACTGCATCAGAAATGTTGGACAAATTAAAAACACAAACGTTTTCCTAACATTTATATAAAGTATTTGATAACCAACCGGCGCCAATTGTATAGACTCTGTCAAAGTCAGCTGCTATTGCCATTTGTTTGTAAAGTTGAGGAGATTGAGCCAAATAAGCGCTTCCTTTAAAATACGAAACTTCAAAGACGTTTGCACCCCCCTCACTCGCAGCTATAAAAAATTCAATTAGAATTAGACTTGTAAGGCACTTATCATTGTGAGTTAATTTTCGGCTGGACTTTGATTAGGCCTACCAGAAATAATTTTTGGAGTATGAATTTCTACGAAATTTTTCTTGCCAAGCGCTTCTCGGAAGAGCATACAGACTCCACCTTGGAGGCGGTAAATTGCTTGATTTGCTGGTGTGCGGAGATCTAGAACTCGATTATCAAGCCTAGTATCCTGATTGACTGTGATTTTAAGACCTTCAGGATCCTGGATATGAAACAAAAGAATTATATAACATAGTTTACAGACTCTAAAGAGCTTATTGTGTTGCAATTCAACTTGCATCTTCAGAGACAGGCCTGGATGCATCCTCAATCTGCAGTGGAAGTCTAGCCATTGCTGCGCTGATCACAAAAATCTGTAAACAAACATCTCATTATAATCACGAGTCTGTTTATGTTGGGATCCAAGAAAATTAAACATACTTGCTCAACATGAAGTTCCACATCTTTCTGAGTGCAACTTTCAATCTGCTGCTCAACTTTTCTCACAATGCCCTCCACATCAATGATGGATTCTTTTGTTATACTGAAAATTGATAATATTGAAGGATGCACATCTATTGCTCTCCGAATGACAATTTTGAAAGTTTTCACATAAGAAACGTGGCTTACTTTGCAGCAAATTTTACCATTTGCTTGCTGACGTTCCCCGACACTGCAACCAAACACTGCACCAAAAAATGCTGTTGTCGCAGCACGAAAAAGCACTGCTTGCCTGAAATCATTTGTAATAATGGAAGTAATGACACGCTGAAACACGCAATTTTAAGGATCTCATGAAATGCACTTTACCTACCTTTGGCACGACTGGTGTGCAGCCGTCCTCTCACCCATACTTTCTTTTCGTTTAATGACGGTAGTAACTCTTTAACTTTATTTAAGGTTCTGTCAATTTTTTCTTTCGATTGCAGCATTGCCATTTCACCATAACGCCCTTTAGAGACGTCTTCTCCAGAGTCTGCATCAGCTGCTGTTTCTACCTGAGATGGAAAGTTGACAACAGCTTATGGTAAGTTATGAATTTTCAAAATGATTTTAAAAAATAATAAAGCTGACAGCTGCTCTACATTCTTTGCCCCTCTTTCAGCCTTTTTTGCCGCCTTTTCAGCATCTTTAGCCGCTTTTTTCATTGCTTTTTTGGAAGGCCCTTCCTGTCCCCTAGAATATACAAAGGATGGATGGTCGTTACAGTAGGAGTATTTCTGCCGAGAGGCATTAATTTGGTCCCTATACGTACTCAGTCTGCGAAGAGCTTTGTTGAGGTGACGTTTCCTTCACCATTTTACTGAATGAGTGAATCAGACGTCAGCTTGACCAGTAATAAATGAAACGCCTAGAGCAAGATTGCAAACACGTGGCCAATGCCCCAGCTATATTGCACTAGGATTGCATCATGACGAGCTCAGCTTGTTACGTATCCGCAAACTTTGGGGGTGTTTAAAATTGTATGTATGTTCCCACCCGCAAGCATAATGTTTGCATAAAATACCAGTGATTAAATTATTTTATTTTGTTTCGGTCGATTAAGTAGTCGGGCATTTGTTTTCGTGCGTTGTGTCTTGGGGAACGAACCATTGTGACCAGAGCGGCGTTTGATATCCGAATTATTCCCCTAGGTATTGTCAGGGAAATTGTTTATCTATGGTTTCTATCAGCTTGTTTATATAAACATGATGTAGGGTGCTACAGAGAAATACATTTATGTGAATGAAATCACAACAAGGATGAAATGAACCATGATCGAGTTTTACAAAAAGAAAATGTGAACTCGTTGTTCAAGATCCTATAGTAGATGAGATATCGATATGATGTACATGTAAACAGAAGCGACGCAGTTTTATTTTGAAAATTTTGTTTACACAATGCACGCAATGCTTATTTCAGATCAAATATTACGATATTTGATTTAAACAGGGTCTGTATTTGAACGAGCCGAAACGGAAAACCGAGCTGCTCGTGCATTTACGATAAGCCTAATTTTTGTTAGACGACGATACGAAATAAATTGGTTTTAATTAGCCATATGTTGGCCTATGTAGCGAGGCCTTGCGAGAGTGGACAGTCGGGAGTTCATTGCCGGTTGGCAAAAAACGATTTTAATTGGCTTCGCCAATACCGGCAATTTTTGATTTTTTGTTTTCCTCAGACATGAGTTCGAACGACATGTTTCTTCTTTGCCTCCCTACGTCACGTCATGCGCGAGCACGTGATCGAAAAAGTGGCCGGAAGCGCGCTCGTGTTGCCATTCTTTCACTTGCGTCACGCGCGTTGGCACGCCCGCACGCATCACGCGAGCTGCTGTTTCTCCCGAAAAAGCCATGCGAGGCACGTCGTTTTGAGCTCATTCTCACCGCCGAGGAACATCCGAAGCCGAAAAGATGCCCAGAGGACGAAGACCAGCGTCCAACCAACGCTACGGTGAGTCAAGCCAGCCGAGGGTTGATGGTGATTTCGGGGGGAATGTGGGGCGTACAGTGTACGTAATGGCGGCTGCGCGTGCGCTGGGTCGCTGGCATGCTAGCACGACGTTTTAAGCCTCGTCTCCCTTTGGCCTTCTCAGCTTCGGTTATGGATTTGCGGTCGATTATCGATCAGATCCTGATGGGTTTTCGAGAAAATCGCTCACATGCAACTACATTGACACGCCGCGTTGTTCAATTTTTTTTCCATTTGCATTTTGCGTGTGATGCGTGCTCATTTCGCGTTCCAAGGACGAATACCGGAGGGGAGGAAGACTGGTGCCAAGTTTGCGGCGATGGCTGAACATCCCCCAAATTCGTTGTTCAAATGAGCTAATTTCTCGTGTCAATTCCGCGCAGTTTGAATTTGGTTACCGAAAACCTCGGTTGAACGTTTGGATGACAGGTCTTTTTTGGATGGGGAGGGGGTGGGGCGGCCGGGGAACTGGCCTGCGCATTTTTAATGTAAGCCTAACTGGATTCCAATAGGTTTTTTGTATCCAGATCAATACCGACTTCATAAAGTTGATGCAGTATCAGTTCTGATATCATGAAATAATTGCATAAAATTGAGCGCTGGGTTATGACTCCTTGACAACTACAATGTACTTCGTTCAATTGAAAAAGAATCAAAAGTTGAAGGGGGTCTGGGACGAACACAGTACGTGCTATTACTTAATTTTTACGACAGATAGTTGTTCTGAAAAGTTTACTGAAAACGGGCTTCTCAAATAATGTATACCTATAGTTAATAGGCAGATTCGTTATTGACTATTGAAATACATATGAAGCTTGTACATGTTTTTATAAAATGCACAATTTTTCTTATTTTCAAAAAAAATCTCATGAAAATGTCAGAAAAATGACTGACAAATTATCAGGGAAATCGACTTGAGAATTTGAGTGGGAACCCTGTGATATAAGTTATGTCACATTAAAATTCAATGTTGAAAATACGTCATTCCGAATCTTTTTCGAGTTTTGATGTTTTTCTAGATTTGCGAATTAAGTCAGAGGGTGGCCAACATGTCATTTGTTCATTTTTGAACTACTGGTTCGAGGGCACCACACTGTGGACGTTAGCCGCTCCATAAGTAACAAAACGAGAAGTAAATAATAAAAATTGGTATGAATTCAATTTCTTTCACGGATGTTGCAGAGCTAGAACGTCAAATTGGTGGACGTTATACGAATATCGTGATACAATTTATTAATAATAATACAAGTGATGGACACTATGAAAACGTGATTCCATCTCACTGCAGGCAGCGTTGTACGCCACACTCCCTATACGGCCTTCAAAACCAGACGTTTTTAAGCGTGTACCAATGTAGGTACAACATCGGCCTATTCACTTTTACAAAAAAAAAGTGTCGATTGTCGAGCAATGAAAAGTCTGAAGTAGAGTCCATAAAAAGGCGGTATGAAGACTCAGTCCAACAACAGTTTTGTTATATAGCCTAGCCCAAAGTGATTGACTCGAACGTGAACAGGTACTGGAAAATGCCTGGCTCCAGCCATTAAATGCGGTCATTGATGTGATTAATGAAATGTAACCGTGGGAACCAGTTAGATATACGATTTGTCAAAAGGGTTAAATGGAGGCCCCAGTTAAACTCCTACCCATGAAGTAGCCTACCTCATTTCTGTGATTTGGCTGTCTTCTATTGACCATGAATGACATAAATGGGTCCAAACCAGAAGAAGTCGCTCGAAGAATTAATTTAGTGGCTGCAGGTACATACCTGTACATGTATAGGAAGTGATACTACCCTTATGTCGACCCTACATGGTCAGTGCTACTGTCATTATTCCAGTACTGCCAGTAAACTATCCTAAAATTCGGATAATAGTCAGTACTGACAATTGAACATCAATCCATCAGTACTGCACACATTACACGATCAGTATTAATGTTCTTATTTGACCAAACTGACAGTAATAATGCCCATGTAGGTTCCCCATTATGCCAATGACTACTGTTTTTCGCAGGTTACATTAATTTATGGCGCTGCCCGCTAGAAGGCTGGGCGATTCACCTTAAAAATGTAAACGTACTACACAAATACATGTGCTATGCACCATAATATATATTTTAGGATGAGTTTTAGTATAGTCACTGCTCGATCCAAGTACATGTACTAGTACATCGATCCATACATGTATTTGATACAAACGAATGACACAGAAATGTAGACATTGCCTTATTGGTTTACATAACAGTGAACATTGTCAAAGCTATGAATTACTTTCAATTAAACGAAGTTTTCAGTAAGAATTGATTAAATTAAACGAAGTTTTCAGTAAGAACTGGTGTGTGTGTTGTTCGTAGGTGTTTCGACACCGTGGGCCCTCCGTATGTGGTCGTACGAAAACGATAGGTAGTCCTATAGACTGGACAGAGTGCGATCCATAAATTTTCTAGTTTCACGCTCAAACGGCTGAAACAAGTTGAGGGTCGATGGAGGTCGAAAGTCTGGGAATTACGTGCAGTCGCCAAAAGCCGAGTTCTCACGTGCCGCGTGTTATAATCAGAATGGATCCAACCACGTCTTCCAGGGAGGGGTGGTTCGCTGTTTCGCACGAAACGAACGCGTCTCGAAGGGAAAATCTGCATGCATGGGGGAAAGAACGAAGTCACGCTCAGGTCAGCAGCGCGTTCAATAAAAGAAGGAAGACCCAGGCGCAATCCTCCTCCTCCTCCCCATTGGGGCAAAATCACGTTTAAATGTGCACGCACATGCAGTTGCAAAAAAAAAAAAATTGAATTCTAGATGACCACGTAATCAGCAAATAGGCCTGCAGTACATGGCGTGTAGGGTTCCGGTCTCATTTCCTTTAGGATATTTTTATAGTCTGTCGACATAAGTGAAGCACATATGCATGTACGTGTACATGCACGTCGAAGAAATGGGGATTTTCCAATTTATTGACAATATTGACGTCACTGAAGTGCGGACTCTACACTGTCAATAATACTGTACCAACAGTAATACTGATCGTGTTTCGTGTAGGGCCCGCAACACGTGTTCCCCCAATTTGAATATCGGTACATGGCAAACGTTTTTGCAACAGTTGATATCTGGCTTATCACATTCAGTTATCGGACATAGCAAATACATGATTTGACTTATTTGAGACAAAAAAAATGACCAATCCAGAGCAAAACGGGGAAGATACGCAAGTTCATGTACAATACGTGTTTATTGACACGTTTTGTCATGTAATGTACATTACGTACTTGTACACACAGATTCACGGAACGTACAGTGTACATGTACATGTTCCCAATGCAGAACAAATAATTGGATGTGGGGATTTTTTCCCTCGCATACTTTCTATCAGATGGGGAAAATATTTCATGTTTTACATTTCGAATGATGAATGATTTTACGTGTTTTACAGTGTTAACATGAGGTCGTTACAATAAATTACATATGTTATTAACCTTCAATATTAAGATCTCGGGAGCTATTTGTATTTAAAAAATGCGAAATTGGCTCAGATGTTACATGTTGTTATGGTACGACACGCAGTAGTTAGCCCTCAACAGAACGGTATAAAAATTCGATTTTGCTAAAGTACGTGCACTGGTATTGCCACTAGGCCATCGATATAATGTACGCTCGCATTCACAAGGGTTTATGACCCACAGTTTCTTTTATTTTCAATTCGTTCCGTGTCTTTGATTTTCTCACTTTTTGTCGACTCGTTTTACTTTACTTCTGTAACTTTTTCTCGATAATCTTGGGCTGGCGAGCGTGGTGAGCTCTAATTGGGATGGATGGATGAGCTTCTCCAAAAACTGAACGAGAAATCGATTTTTGCCTTTGCGTTTTATAGGCGCTATACATGTAGCTAGGGAAAGGTTTATTGAGTCACGTTCATGTATTTCGAGCACGTGTTGCGAATAGTTGTCATGGCAACCGCCATTTTATTCCTTCCTTCCAACATTTACCCGGAATTTCCTGACTTCGGCGCAGTTTTTTGCGCCATCGACTCTTGGGTCCTCAATTGCTACAGTGGCCACAAAAGTCGAAACTTGAAGCGAAGTTAGCACATACACTGTATACATGTAGGCTACATGTACGTACAGTATATGGGTCAATGTATCGTATTGACATGGGCCTGGGGCCTTGACATATTTCCTCTAAAAAAAGCCTTTATTTTTGGTGTAATAAAATTACATAAACGCTTAGCTATGTTCTATGAAGATGGCTAGCTAGAGTGATGTTTTTCCTGACACTTTTGTCTGAAGCATCCGCAAATTTGCATTTTGGTCGTTTGTTGGTTGGTAACAACATCTGGTGAAAATTTCACTAAATTTTGCATTTGGAGTGGCGTACAGGTGAGCAGCGTTTGCGTGTTGAAATTTCCTAAATGTTCTTAAAAAACCGAAAATGAATAAAAATGGACTCGTCATTCTGTTATTCAGCAGTACGATGCATGTACACGTACGATTGATAGAAATACATTCATTGATTATTTGCTGCTATTTTTTTATTCGCAGTTTAACCTGCTTCGCTCAGTTTTCAATTACAATGTACAGGGGACATTCTGTCGGCGTCGAATCCGTGGCAACGGAGACGTATCCATGGTTACGGCTCGTTCGATTTAACGGTTTCCAGGAAAGTGTAATTGAAAAATTTGAAATCGGAACTAAGTAAAATACATAGGAAAAAATAGCAGCAAATACAAATATAGACAATATTTCTAGCGATCGATATCTAATGCCAAATAAATGGTAAGTTAGATATTTTATATCTACATGTGGCCTACAGTCTATTATGATCCGTTTACAAACAGTACATTAGTACAATTAGGAAAATTTAACATTGTTGAATTTAAATAAACGATACAATTAAATTGTTGTCTTGGCTATTCTGTGTGATGCTTTTGAGAAACGATGCATGCTATACAATGTACATTCTGTTTATTTGAAATTGCGACACTACTGAATTTTAATTAATACAGCGTCGAAAGTGTCCATGACTGGAATGCTTGCTCAACCAACAATAGCCTATATTCTTTTCCCCCCAAATGATATTTAGGAGTAAATTCGCCTTGTATGGCAAACGATTTCAAGAGTAGGCTATTCAATTGACATGGTATATAACATAATGCATATAAATATTTTTTTGCATTTCATTTAAATTGCAGAAAATGAAGAGGAGGATGCGAGGGAGAAAGCACTGGCAAAGCGCATGATGATGAGCAGTTCGTCTTCTGACCTGTCATCTGCAGCAGACGATGAGAGCAGTGATGGACCATCAGTCAAAAGTCCTGAAGTGCCACCCAAATCTGTTCGTTGTTCAGCGAGACAAGCTGCTAGCAAAGCGGCAGCTTTTATCGCGGCTGCGGCTCTGGAAGAAGCCTCGCCAAACTCCCCAAATCACCTAATTCCAATTCCTGAGCAGGGCAATGCATTTCGTATGTATAACGCTGCCGCGAACAGCGACGAGGAACTCGATAGACACCTGGATTCATATGCCGCGGATGGCGCGGCTTCCTTTCGGCAATTTCGCTGCAAGGAATGTGGTAAAGTTTTCAAGTACAAGAAATGTATAAAGAAGCACATTTGGCGAGAGCACAACGTGCCACCGACCAAATATCTCATTGAGTTGGCCTCTACGGCTCTAGCTGATGGTGGAAACTGGAAGCTCGTGGCACAACACGTTGAAGAAAACCAGTTGGAAAATGCGAGAATTGGGGTTGATGCGGGAGCAAATGGCAGTGATGGAGGCCCAGGTGGTACCCAAGAGTTGCAACCTGATGACCATCCACGAGTTGTCAGATCTTTTGCTGACTTTCAAGAGTATCAGACTCGAGATAATCTACTTTCTAGAACGTGTCACTTGTGCAGCAAAATCTGCTCGAAACCGAGCGATCTTAATCGGCACATGATGAAACATACTGGGGAAAGGCCGTTTCAGTGCCCCATGTGCATACGTCGATTCAAGGCCAAGCGAAGCATGCTGTACCACATGCGGTCAGCCCATGGCGCCAAGGTGGAATTGAGTCCTGCGCTCGTGGATAAGCTCACTAGCACGAAAAAATACAAGAAGAACAGGAAGAAATACGATGCAGGAATGGATGAGGAGAGCCAACAACTTTCAGAGAACATGTCCACCGATAACTCTCAGGCAGAAACCGCGCCACAAGGAATGGAGGAAGGTGAGCAAGGTGTGAGTGGTGTGTACATAAAGACGGAACCAGAAGATCACTACGATGATGTTGATAACTTCCATGCTGTTACGGAATCTGTAAAAGAGGAAAATACCAAAGCGCAATCGTACGATTTTGACACCTCATTGGAAAACAAGATTACTGGCGTGGCTGTCCTGCAACAGACAATACTCACAGAATCAACAGAGACGCATCCGATGTATGCAGAATCCTTAAACCAGGGTCACTTGATCGGCGCAGAAAGCGAGGACGATGCTGATGGCGAGGAGGGCGAGGAATCTCACGTGTACAGTATAGCATCGCTTAAAGGTCCTGATGGTGGGAAAACACCCAGTGTTGTCAAATATACAGTGAACCCACGTTCGGAAGAGATTCTGGCAACGCGCATGGTTGGGGCCAACATTGAAAATGGGGAAAAGGCTTATCTGTACAAATGCCATTGGTGTGCCAAAGTGTTCTTGTCACTAGGGAAGTTACAGGCACATCTTACAGACCACATACGCGTTTCCCAGAAGACGTTTAATTGCCACGTTTGTGGCGAGATATTTCAGTTGAAAAGCTTGCTGCACCAGCACAGTAAAGAACACTTGAATTCATCGAAAGGAGACTTTGACCAAGGATTGGCCACTGAGCAGCAGTCGATGAATGATCACAACCCAAGTGGTGACACCACAAATGCCGAAGTTTTTTGCAAGCAAGAAATCGAGCAGAGTGATTCCGAAGATCAAAACGAGTCGATTCCAGATACGGACGATGCGCTGCCACGGTTTTTCTCGCCCGAAGAACTCTCACAGATGGTTTCTGCCCCACTTTCGGTTGCGATAGACTCTGAAAACATGCCAATCGCATCAGGATCCGAAGGCCAGGCGTCACCCATGGAGGAAGTAAGCATTAACGGTTTGCGCGTTGGTTACCGCTGTCGCTTTTGCCAAAAGATATTTGACCGCTTGTTTTCTCTTAATCGGCATTTACGCGTCCACTCTGGGATCAAACCTTGTTACTGCAAAGATTGTGGAAGGGGTTTTAGCGAGCCCAGAAACCTACGCCATCATGTAATTCGCTTCCATTCAGATGGTAGCCAACGCCATCTCTTACGGCGTAATGCTCTAGGAGCTTCAAGACGAGTGAAGTGTCGCAAACGCTTTGAAGTTACCAAGCCCGTTACGGGAGCCACACGTTCTTCCTACTTGAAAAAAATGGCCTTTGTGAATGCTGGAGTTTTTTCGGAATATGCCAGCTTTCTCGCTGCGAGGAAGCCCGTATCCCTTCCTGATCTACCTCATGCAGAAAATGGTGCTGATGACGCTGCTCCCATGGCAGATTGTGATCACAACGAAATTAAAAACTCGAGTCATGAGGAAGTTGCCAAGTCTCACCCTGCTCCACTGGATGGTCGTGCAGGGGAAGACAAGGTAACGGTTATTTATCCTACCGATGTCCGTATTAAATCTGAAATTAGTGATAGTGATGGAAAGTGTGCTGGGGCTGCTTCACCCCAGAACGACCGTGAGATTTTATCCGACCCGAAACGGTCACTCATAGGCAGTTTGCGGAAACCGAAATCTCCCAAGAATGGTAATGCAGCCCTTAAACAGCCTTGCGTTGAAAATATTAACTCAAGAATGGCCAAAAAAGGTGTTTTCCATGAAACTGATTGTTCACATAGTTGTTTAACATAATACGCTTAAATTGTTCACCAAAATTTGTCTTACTCAATTTTTGGTTGGTCCATTTGCATTATTCACATCTTTGAAAAACAGCTAAGAATGTAACATGACATCCACCACTTGCTATTATTGGTACAAAACGTTGACTCCATAATGATGTGGACAATCCTCTGCCCTCTGCATGATTACCCAATAATTTCTTATTGAACATTTTCATGGTATACATGTATTGTTTATATCAATGTCTATGAGCATAAATCAGTTGAACATCTGCAAAAAAAAAGATTAGGTGAGAAACAATTAAATCGACGTTGCCTGTTCTTACCTTCATTGCACGAAAGCAGCTTTTTTGGCCCAATTAATTGTCTTGCACAATTCTCTAGAATTGTTTTTTACTCTTGAACAGCTTCACCACCGCATACATCCATGTCAACTCCTCCAGTAATCCGATCGGTTCGAGCTTCACGGGAACAGGTGTGGTCGAGAGTGGTAGAGTTATCTGAGCCAGCCAAAGCCTTCGGCCAAACATCTGTTAAGAAGTTATTACAAAATCAGCAGGAAGCTCTACAACCAAGGAAGCAGAAAAAGAGGATAAGAGGCAACAATAAATATTTTTCTACATATTCTCCTAGGTAAATATCACTCAAAATAGATGGGATGTTGAACTACTAATTACTGTAACACTAGGTTAGGGCAGGTTAGTGTGAAGCAGAATGTCAATAAATTTTAATTGACACTAGAAATAATTAATTTAAAGGCTACATTCGATGCTCACTTGAACTTGATGACACTTAAATTTGCAGATCATTTCACTTACTGTTGATGTTTTGTTAGAGGTATTGCAGATAAACCAGAGTTTATAAGTTGGCTTTATTAACTGGTTATTATAGGTTACATCAAGTCGAGAAACCTGCAGGTCGAGCAGATGCTTGTAGGCCTCAAGTTTTACCAGATGGAAAATCGTTTTACGAATGTTCTTATTGTCACAAAGCATTTGCATCCGTCTCAGACGTCAACCGCCACATGGATTTTCATGAAGGTTTTAATTGAACATTTAATTCTCATCAGTTGGGTTTGTTTAGGGCATGTGTTCAGGCCTTCTTTGATATACCTTGTAGATGTGCGACCATACAAATGTGAGTTTTGTAATTACTGCAGCCGGACAAACAGCCAGCTGAAAGTACATAAGATGAGGCATCAAGGTATGTTACCACAAACAAATGTTATGTTCGAATGTTTGCAAAGAGAATTTTTCCTATGAAAGTACCAGCATAATTTTCAAATCAGCAGTCGCCTTGTCAAATTGTGAAACCGCAATCAAAGTGTGCATTTTTTGTGATTCCGTTGGAATTGTTTGCAACTAGGCTGAAATACTTTTTATTTTCTTTGTTTATCTAGGGATCAAGCAATATCTTTGTGATTTGTGCAATTATTGTGGAGTGACACAGTCGGACTTAAAACGTCATAATAGATCACAAGGACATTTAATTCGTTCACGACATGTGTGTGATTGGTGTGGCCTCGGTCATGTCACTCGTCAACAAAAGGTTGATCACATGAACTCGTGTTGCCCCCAAAATCCTGGTGTTGAACACCACGTTACACATATGGTTCAGCAGATGATGGTGGAACCTTCTTTGGATCATTTAGAAGACCCAGACAGTTCGATGGATGATGGTGAATCTGTTGATGAAGAAACTCGCATACGAAAAAAGGGCAAGAGACGGGATTTCCAGGAGTGTGATGCACCATCTGAAAATGAGGGTGAAAGCGATAATTCTTTTACAGCTGTTTCAAAGACTGACACTAATTTTAGAAAGCGAAGAAAAATGTCTGCAACAGAAAATGATGCGAGTGCCTTAAGTGAGAATGACCAGCAAGAGGACTCCTCAGAACGAAATAACTTGCTCGCTTCATTAGAATTAAGAAGAAGCAACAGCTGAAATTGGTGTGTAGTTTCACGTAGGGTGTATTCGAACAGGCTGATGAGCAGTTCAGCAGGTTGGCTGAAAATGCTTACATAGATTGCCCGCCGTCATTTTAAACCGCAATATTCTGGAATGAAATACACTTGAGTGCAAAAAAATCGACTCGCCTGCAAGAATAGAGTAAAAATGTGTTTCTCAGAAACAAAATGTCCGATTGCTTTGAGTTCGACATTTTGCGCCTCAAATATGCATAAGGAATTTTATGCAATTTAGGCGAATTACAAAGAGGAATAAATTGTCTACAAAACACATTTTTCCTATTTTAAATCGGACATTCGATTCATGCAGGTGAGTCGATTTTTTTGCACACAAGCGTACAAGTTGAGGGGTTCAGTGGGCACAAATGAATTAAATCTATAGAAAATTTCTCCTATTACTGATCGAGCAGCCAAGTTTTGAAATCGTCCAGGCGTCAAGCAGCATTTGAGTTGGCACAGGCATAAAGGAAACACGTTTGTTTAAAAGTTTTTACTGGTAACATAAGTTTCTGACTGTGAGCTTAAGTGTTGAACCTCTAATAATTTGACGTTTGCAATGGGTTTTCAGTAGCGAATGCTGTAAATAATTTTTATTAAGGCTTTCGCTAATAGTAGAGCCAATCGAGTGGTTTTCGTTAGGGCTGTTAAAATATTTTTGTACGTTTGTATAGGCATCTACCCATGCCTTGCCAATGAATGTTTTAAAAATTGTTTTTCTAGGTTCTCAGCTCCGCATAAGCTCGGCTGTGCTAAGAAATTATTTTCTTTGAATTGGCCAAAGCTTATAAAATTACAGATTAGAAAGCATTGACAATATGCAGTTGTAGTTTAAACTAAAAATTGACACTAAGACAGCCCTTAAAAAAACTGCAGATCTTGCTTCGTTGTCGTTAGTGGTATTATTTTGCATTGCCAACATAGATGCAGTATGAAGTTTCAAATTAGCTGTCTTCATGTGCTCTTTATTGAATCTAAATTGGATTAAGGTGACAAAATGTCCATAATTGGGTGTAGCAAAATTTTGCTATATTCTGTATTCCATTTTGGCATTTAATGATTATGAAATTACTTTTTAGAAAATGTATTAATATTTCGCTATGCAATTTTTTGCTTTAGTGTATAACATATCATCAACGTTTCATTATTAAGATCACTTTGTTAAAACATAACAACTGTAAACGTTTATCTACTTATTATGCACCAATATTCCTTTCATACTTGTAAATTGATTTCATAGAATTTTTGCGATACTGTGACATTTCGTTTTATGTACATCAAAGTTCCTTCACCACAGGTATCGACTGTAGTCATTTTTATTTACATACTCCTGTCGTCAAAAATCTTAAAAATACACTTCATGTATGCCATGCCTAAGTGGTATGTTTTTAATTTTGAAAACCATCGACGATACATGTGTATCTTTTTAAAAAACTTAAAAATACACTTCATGTATACCGTGCCTAAGTGGTATGTTTTTAATTTTGAAACCATCGACGATATATGTATCTTTTTAATTTGCTGAGACGCTGTATTGTATTGCCTATATATGAACGGCTGATTTTTCCTAATATTTCGGAGCATAAACTTTCTATTTATTGGTGTTGAAATCCAGATATTGTTGTGACTTATGAATGCTGTTAAGTTGAATTAAGTTATGGCATTTAATTGCAAGTAATAAATTAGCAAATACCGTAGGTACATTATGTGCACACTATGAAAATTATTGTTCCTGTGTAAATTAAAAGGAGTTGAGTTGTAAAAGCTCCTGTATTTTACATTAAGTAGGCCTACATGTACATGTATTAGTAGGGGTGATTGATGACACATTTAACTGTGTACATGTAAGTTTCTATGATTTGCCTGTCCTATTTTCTTGGATTTTTCTACTAATTATGCATGTACATGTACATCCGCTTGCAAAGTAGTAAATTGTAACAATGTACATGTACGTATTCACGAACTGGCATTGATGCAGATGTACCAGTCTATAGATGCCTACTCAAACGCAATTAATGAACGTTCTTTTTTGGGATTCAATGTGTCCTTTTCTTTGCAAGTTACTGTTCGTTTGCTTGGCACTAAAAATCATTTTACATGTACTAGTAAGTGCATTTTTGCTACGTACAAAATCTATTCACATTTTGTGTATTCCATTTGGGCCTTTAGTGCTAAAATGACCAAGAATGTTAAAGGTCAATTCTTGCATTCCATTAGTAAATATCATCCTATAGGTTTATTTTCCTATAGATTTGTGTTAAAATGGCCAAGAACGACACTTGAAAGGTGAAATGTGAACATTTATTCATTAAAACTCAATGGTTTGACCTTCATTTATTGATTTATGCATGGTGAACAGATTTTGGCGTCATAAATGGCCATTTTCAATCGTGAGCTACGTGTACTGTACATGTGCTTGTTAATCAATTGTCTCCCCGAACTGGGACATACTGTATGGATTATCCGGGTATACAGTATAATTATACAGTTTACAAGACGAGTTTATAATGCCTGTAGACAAAATACATGCACTTTTAGACTAGCCAATAACTTCGATATACACGTACATGCTCAGTATCCACGTTTCAAGAAATGCATTTACATGTATAATTGCCCTTGAATTCCGGTAATAGTATTACTGATGCCATTCTGCACAAAGGTTTGCCAATGACGTCAAACAACAATCCATATGTGCGTTTTCAATTTGTCGAAGTCGCTTGGAAAAGTATCAAGTTTTCCAATACAGGTAAATAAGGTGTAACCAAGCATGTGTGACAGTTGGGTTTCGAACATACAAAAGAACTATTCGGAAATACAGCAGGCGCGTGTAGTTTCTAATAATTGCAAGTTTAACGATATTTTATGTAACTGTCAATTAAATTTAAAATTTATCGAAGTCAGAACGTGTGTAGACTGAACATGCGTATATGTATTGCTTTATAAAGACTAATAATGATCGTTTGGCAGCCATTTTTGTTTCCATGGGGATCCACCGATCCATTGGAACAGCGCCATCTGTCAGCCATCGAATTTCTGGGCAGTGAAAGTTTTGTGCGTTTCTTGGCTCGTCCTCTTTGCCGGTTTGATTCTGAAGTTCAGGGATTGATTAATTAACTGTTGGATTACAAGAAGACGTCCATAGTCGGTTTCGCGCCAAAATGTCCGCAGAGAATGTGAAGACTGCAGTAAGAGTTCGGCCATTTATATCCTTTCTATATACATTTTTAATTAAGCGTATAAGGTATAATTGGCTAATTAATTCGTAATTAAGTTTTAATTGTCGCTTGTGTTTACCTGCGAAGGCGCAGCAGGGGCTTGTTTTTAAGTAGAGTAATGAGCCGAATTTCTTTACATAATTTCCGGGTCATGGAGAGCAATAGGTGTGCATAAGGACGAAAGGTCAGTTGATTAATTAATTGGCGGCGTAACTTGAGCTAAATTAAATTTCATTTTCAAAGAAACAAGTTTAATTTTAAAGACAACATCTCGTGACAAGCCATGTACATGTACCAGATAAGCGGAAGGGATGTAAATTTGCATACGTGTATTTCATTTCGCTGAAGAATTTGCGTTTCCCAATTACATAAAACCGGTTCCCACCTGCCAATAAGTGCCCTAAGCGAAGTTTGATACAACCCACCACAAGGAGGTTTTGCAATTTAAATTAGTTAATGTTCGTACTTTAGAACCAAATCGTATTTTATACACCATTTGTGCATACACGCCCTCAGTTTTGGTAAGTACATGTACATTTCAGTAAATCTCATGATGGTTCATGCAAAAATATCCATGGTTTTGTTAGTGTTGAAATAATGCAATTTCTAAATTAGTTATTAATACAACAAGAGGTCTAAAGAGATTTATTGAAAGGTAATAATTTCTGTAAAAAAACCCGTAATTCACCATTCCAAAATCCTTAGATTGCTCGTACAAAATTGTTGCCACTTAAATAACAATTGACTAATGCGACTTCCCGTTGCGCCCTGTAGAGTCAAAATTTCTAAATTGATTATTAACACCAAAGGAGGTAAATACCAGGTTGCAAATACAGGTGAACATGCATTTGCGTTGTACAGCTTTGAGGAATGCGATTTCTGGTGCCCCCTGTACACACATTCGGTGTACAGGGTGCGTTGGAAATTAATATGTTAAAATTTGTGGTTTTTAAGGTGAAGACGGATAGCCCGGGGCAGGGGAAAGTTAGATTCTCACAGCAAGAAATTTTCCTTTTTCCTATGTTTTTAAAACACGCAAAAGAATGAAAAATTCTCTTACCAGTTATTCAGCAGTACGTACTTTAGTATCAGATTGATAGAAATATTGTGTATAGTTGCAGATAAGTTTTTTATTCGCGATTTACTTCGTTCATATTTCAATTACAATCTCCAGGAAACCAATAAATCGAATTCGATCGAACCAAAATCGAACGAGACGTTGCCATGGTTACGACGAGAAAAGAACGACACCTGGAAAGTGTAATTCAAATCGGAACGAAGTAAATCGTGAATA